>CM071874.1:33320364-33353093 GCA_036759665.1 Gynandropsis gynandra
GGGAAAGAGACTAGGAGTCGTACGAAAGCCTTTCCTCCATACTTCCAATGATGCTTTGCTCTCCAAAGCTCTCGATTGTCACATCGAGACGTTAAGGTGATTAGCGCATAAACCTCACGTATTTGCAAACTAATTCGAGTAGTAAATTTAGACCTTTCTTCTCTTTGTGTAACGAAGACGAGAAGGCGCAATCGTCATTGACAATCTGGAAATACCAAACATCGAAGTAATCCTAAACTCCATTCAGAGCGGCGAAGCGACTGCACTAATAGCCGAGTTCAAGACTTCTCTGAATGCGTATCTTGAAGAGCTTGTCAAATCACCAGTTCGATCCTTAAAAGACGTTATCGCATTCAACGAAAAATACTCGGAATTGGTAAGCACATTGTGTATTGGTTCGTCCCAAATTTCGTATCTGTGAACTAAACCAGACTTTTGTTGGATGAAACTATAGGAGGAGACGGAAAAATGGGGTCAAGATATCCTAATTGCAGCCGAAGAAACGAAAGGGATTGGTGAGACAGAGAAAGCAGCCGTATCGAAACTAGAAGAGCTTTCGAGAAATGGAATCGAGAAGCTGATGAAGGAGAAACAGTTAGATGCATTGGTAACCCTCGGCTCGGATGTGAGTTCTGTCTTAGCGATAGGAGGGTATCCGGGAATCAACGTCCCTGCAGGATACGACAGTGACGGAATTCCTTTCGGGATTAGCTTTGGAGGCTTGAGATTCTCAGAACAAAAACTAATAGAGATTGCTTACGGCTTCGAGCAAGCCACTACAATCAGGAAGCCGCCACAGTTAACAGCTTGACCAATCCTTAACCATGATTTCACGATCGCTGCGCCTTTACGCTTTGGATTCACTTTTCTTTTATGGCTTTGAAAGCAAATGGTTCTTGCTGAAGCCAAACTGCGTGTAAGTTTCAGCTTTCAAGTAAAAGCCACAATAAAATTCGACCCGAATCAGTTCTCACTTCTCAGAATCTAAAATAATAAACTCGACCCGAATCAGTTCTTACTTCTCAGAATCTAAAATAATAAACTCGACCCGAATCAGTTCTTACTTCTCAGAATCTAAAATAATAAACTCGACCCGAATCAGTTCTACTTCTCAGAATCTAAAATAATAAATTCGACCCGAATCAGCTCTTACTTCTCAGAATCTAAAATAATAAATTCGACCCGAATCAGTTCTCACTTCTGAGAATCTAAAATAATAAATTCGACCCGAATCAGCTCTCACTTCTCAGAATCTAAAAGATAATCTGCATGACAACGAGAATGACTAACGAACGAATACGAGAAGCAACAAATGGGGAGTCTAAGATAAGATAAAGTCGCATACTCTTGAACGAGGTTATTATCCAAACGGACAAGAACAATAGAATAATATGCTTTTATTCTAACAGAGACCAAAAGAGACAGAAAAAGAGAAAACACTACCAAATTTCGCAGATAAAATACTCGGAAGTATGTATGAACTCTGGACTACCGTAAGAAACGGGCTTTCTCCTCAAACCAGCGGTCAAGCAAGAGGAAATATCACGAGGAGAGAAGATGTAACTCCTGTTCCAACAAATCAATGAACACCGAAGTCAACCATTAATACATAAAGATGAAAGCCGAATACTTGAGAGACGAGAAATGACGTCAAGGGTCTAACCTTTGTAACTCACTCTAGACTGTTCTTGTGACTAATCATATCCTAATACTCCAATGGCGATAGATGTAACCGACCTAATGCTCTTTTATCATTGTCCATACTGAAATTGATGAGAATAAGAAAGTAGCTTCTTGAACAGAGGAAGAAGAGCAACCAGAGCAAGTTGGAGCTGTTCGGAGCTGTTCAGACGAATACTCACTTGCCCGGCTCCTCTATTGTTCAGATTAGCACGAGCGACTAAATTGGTAGAGCGTCCAATGGGCACCTGGGACTGTATATTTCCCCCGATGGCAAGATCACCGTGCCAGTCCATCACAGAGAGTCCAAGAGTTGACAAAAACCGACCCAATGGATATTCTTTATCTCTCAATTGAGCTTCTAAACTACCACCATAAGCAACATCTCCTCGACCAGTCATCGCCCCGCCAGACAGAACCAATCTAAACCGTTTATTTGCGATCAACTTATCTTCAACTTTCACGCCAGCGGAAAATGAGTCACCCAAGAGAGTCACGGAAAGACCAGCTGCAGCCTTATTTCTCCTAAAATTGTTAAATCTCGTTTCACTTCGAAGAGTGTAAGCCAATTCCTTTCCAATATTTTGCATATCAAAACCTAGTGAAGTCGATTTACCTTCCCCGTGTTTAATCGAACTGACCATTTCAATTTGGACATTTGCATCTTTCTTGTCTTTCGTCACCTGGCCTGAGAAAGAAATTGGAATTTTATCTTTGACTACAAAAAGTCGTTCCGCATTCACACCCTCGTAGCCAACATCATGATCCCAACCATGCGTCTCTAAGACAGGCCTTACAAGCCATTGATTGGAGGAATCAAGGTATCGATATCGGTGAGTTGGGTTATCAGAATCAAAAGTCGCAGGTAGCGCCAAATCTGGCATGGGAACGGGAACAGATGCAGGTCCACTACTCTCCTCTTCTACATTTTCATTGTACTCTTTAGGCAAATCCTTAAGCTCGGCAACAAGTTTCTTCATCATCTTATGTCTCTTTCTTTCTTCTTTCATCTGCTTCTTCATGAACAGTTTCTCTCGATACTCCAGCTCGTCAAGATACTGCTTCCTTTGTGATCTGCTAAGCTTAGACATCTGAGCTTTAGTCAACCGTTTAAAGGGAGGGAGCTGATCATATTCTGACTCTTCCTCTGAATCTGACGACTCATCCAAGTCATCTTCTCCATCTCCTTCATCGCCATACTGCTCATCGGGAAGCTTAACTTGTGGCCTCGACTGCAAAAGCGACGAAAGGAGGAATGGCAAAGGGGGTGCCTTGGACCGAGCTGCAAATGGCCCCCCTGGCATATTATCTTGTAGTTTCAAAAGAGCATTTGCTTCAGCCAGAATTTTGGATGCAAATGACAGTAATAGCAAATGAGGCTTCCAGACTTGGCCATTCGGCAACACTCTCTGCCCGGCCCGATTTGTCCTGCATGCAGAGTGGTTCTCAACTAAAGAAACAGGGTTCATGAGCCGCAAATCCCCAGCCGCTTGACGAATGGCTTGCTGGATGACATGAGAACGCTGAGTTACAAATACATCATAACTAGAAGCAGTGCCATTTGGACCATCTGGTGGAGCAGAAGCTGCATGAGTCAAAACCACAATAGCATTAAACCATATGGATGGTCCGAAAATATCAGTGATGGTGCGCAAGAGTGGCGTGTCACCAAAATCTCTGCTCTGCATGTCCAACCTGTCAAGATACAATACAATATCAGGTGGCGTTTTCTTGATGAAACTCTTGACAGAATTCAGGATCTTCTCGTTCTGGCGTTGATCAGACCAGGATGGTAAGAGCCCCGGAGTGTCAATCACCCGTACCTTAATCCCCTGAACAAAACCCTCAACATCCTGGACCTTCTTTGTTCCCATATGAAAAGCATTAGTGCCAAATTTCACCTCATCAAATATGGAATTTATCGTTGCACTTTTACCAACTCCACTTTTCCCAATTACCATAATCGTACAAGAAAAATTAAGGGGCTCCTGTCCAGCTGCCTCAAGTTGCTCCGCCATGGCACTGGCACGATCAAAACTAAAAGCACCAACCCGACTGCCGCTTCTACCCCGCAACTGTTCAGCCAGTCCAAGCCTGTATAAAACCTGGGCAACGACAACATTATGTGGAGTTTGTCCTAGCCTATGTGCAAGCCTCAAAAACTTCACCCTGATCATTTGAAGCTTTTCACGGGTCTCATCATGCTCATCAGTCTCGGTAGTAGCAGAGTCCTCCACGTGCTGAGCCCGTGTCTGAGAAATACCTCCATTGACACGAGGCTGTAGAGAAACACGTGGTGCAGGATCCAAAAGCGGAGCACCTCTCCCTAGACCAGCTGGACGAACAGAAGGTGATGCTGCAGGATTACCCCTAGAGTCTCTTGATGAAACAGAACTTACAGCACGTGGTTCCTCGCATTCTCTATTCACCTGTGAGCTTTCCTTTATCTGTTCCTGCTCATAGTTTTTGTTCACTCGAGGGTTATGCTGAACATTATGTTCTATATTTATAGTTTGAGTAGCATTAGGCTCTCTATCATTTCCCTCAGCAAGAGAATTATCATTCTGAACTTCAGAGGATTCTGAATTTGAGCTCAGTGAAGGAGAAACCGAGCGATCCGCTGGTTTAAAACCATTACTAAGACCTCCGACATCTCCTTTTTCCTCAACAATATATTTGTCCACAGAGAAAAAGCATACAGCTTCTGAAGTCTTGTCAACAGAAATGCTTCTAACATCACTCTTTGTGTCATCCTCTTCACCAGGGATATGACTACTGGCTGTTTCTCCCACTGCTTCATTCCCGGAACAGAGTTCACCATTAATTTGTGCTCCAGACTCGTTGTCTTTGTATACTGAGCCCTTCTCAGAGTAAAATTTTCCCATTCCGTTACCTTCCTTAACCTGATGATCTACTGGTGAACCAGACGAGGTATCAATTCTCACCTTATTGCTGTCTTTGCTACCTTCATCCTCTGATTCCTTGGGCTCAGCAGCTTTTGACATAGTTTCAGCGCCCAAGTCTTTTTCTTCATGAGAGACAACACCATTTTCGATAAAGGAATGGGCATTTCCGTTTTCCATACTCAATCCGTCAAGCAGTGAATTAGAATCTGTGGCATCGACCTTCGCAGGATTTTCAACAACATCCAAGTTTTCATCTATCCGACCATTTGAAATTCCCAAATCTTGGTTAGCACCAACCTCGAACTCCCCTTTATCACCATTTATTACAGGAGCCACAAAATCGGCTTCAGCCTCTCTGAAAACATTTGTATTTGCCATGTTTACCTCAATGTGACTCTCGGTATCATCAAGAGCGGCCATAGCCTCTTTGAAATCCTCAACTTCATGTTCTCCCTTTGAATTCTCAGCAGCTACCTCTAAAGTTGAATCCTCAAGAATTGCACTTGCTTCAGACGATTCAGGTTTCCCATCCAGCTGCGGCAAATCATCCTGCATATCGATTGCTTCCTCAAAAAGCTCGTCTTCTGTGTCCCTCGCTCCATCAGATCCCAACAACTCACTCTTCTCCACCTTCTCATTGCAAACCCTATCCTCTGTAAGCTTCTTCTCTTCCTCGTGGGGCCCATCCACACCCTCAGCCCCGACTTCCATTTCTAGATCACCACCTCTTCAAAACCCTAACCAGCCAAAACCCACAAATCAGAAACATCACCGAGTCGGAAATCACAAGTCACTGAAACAATCACACACGCTTAATCTGGATAAAAGCTCCAAGAACAACTAATTCGAGTGGAAAACCAAAAACCCTAGCTGAGAACTACCCCGACAAAAGTCTGGATCCTCGTCCATTTCACACCCCAAACACGAAATTCCATTCACGTAATAATGAACTCCGGATCATATGTATATTAAGCCATGTATTTTCCATGAAAATTACAAGCAGAACAGAGAACAACGCTAAAACACTACAGAAGAGAGAAAGAGAGAAAAGGTGACCAACAATGGCGAAAATCTGACCTGCTGGGAGAGAGAAAGAGAGGAATAATAAATAGAGAGGATATTATAGAAGCAAAATCTGAGGATACTTCATGCGCTTCACTTTCTGCTTTTCATGGCTGCGACCACGACTAGGAAGGAGATAAGAGACATTGATCGACGGTCCAGATTCGTTTCAGGTTCTTGAATCGGACGGTGGAGAATGGTTCATTCTTATGGCAAAATGCTGACGTGGAACTGGAAGGAGGAGATAAAACCAACCCCCCACGAGGGAATTATGAAACACGCACCAAACAACTTATTAATGCATAAAAGATTTTGTTGCACCACGATGAATATAAACTATTTTCTTTCTTTAATAAAACATAAGACTTTCAATATCGAATTATCCATTTCAATTCGATCAGCATAATATTTGTAATATTCTGTTTGTTTCAAAATTAAGAATAAATTTGGAACTCAAACTCTACATTATTAATCAATACAAAAATAATAAATAAAATATGTAATTAACTAAATAGTATGAATATTTGTATTAATATTGTTCAAATCAGTGTGGTTATATATAGATTTGGCCAGAGTTAATAAATGGGTTGAGTGCCCAATTTTTTATGAAATTAAGTTTTTATACAAAATTTCTATATACAATCAGAATTATACATTTGACGACAGAGATCTCAAACATAAACAACAAAATTCTACTTTCTCTTCAAATTGGAAATCTCCAACTCTAAATAATTTTCATTTTTAATATTTTTTCTAGTATACTATAATTATATTTTGGGTATAATATATAATCCGATTAAATTCAAATCATGAATATAATCACTTTGATGTGATTGAAACTAAAAGCGTATTATATCCTATTTTGGTTTCAATTTTATACTAATATTTTGAAATTGTTTTACCTCTAATCGAGACGAAAACAAAACCTAGCCGAACACGAATTTTTATATGACGAAATATTATTGAAATAAAAAAATGTTCTCCTCTAGATAACAGGCCTGGAAGTCTAAATAAATTCAATAAATATTTTTAAAAAACAAATAATTTATTTGAAAAATAACCAAATATTCGATTTGTAAAGGGTTAGAGCTGTGGATGGCGGCGGAGCTACGATGGACTGATGATAGGTACTTCTTTACCGTGGAGCGAGCACGACCAAGAGAAGCGGGGGATGTTGAAGGAAGAACGTGAACGAGTATTAGAGGCTCAATGAGGAGAACCTTAAAAGTCAAAAGTTTCGAAACAAGCACTAGAAAAAACAAAAACATGTAAATATCAACGGATGGATTAATAGATGTTGCATCTATTGAAATATTTATTCATAGATCCATCTGTGGAAATATTTACCAACGGATTCATCCGTTGAAATATTTACTTACGGATTCCATGATACATTGTTGAAAATCATTCATTTTAATCAACGGATGCTCGTTAAAAAACAAAAGGTTTCAACGAATGCCCGCTCAAAAAAGCAAAAGGTTTCAACGGATGCCCATTGAAAAAACAAAAGATAGCGATCTAACATTTGTTGATTGAACATCGATTTCAATGGACAACTGTTGGAAATTCCAACGGATGTCCGTTGAAAATTCGAGTATTTAAAATGTTGAACAATTCATTTTCAATCAATTCAACAAAATCTCTCAAAACCTCTTCTAAACCAATTAAACCATACACTACGTTGAACGATTCATCGATTATAAAGGATTGTCGGCGTTGAAAATTTCAGTAGCCTTATCCACTAAAATCATTTGATATTTTTTCAACAGATTTTGGTCACTAAAACATTGTTGAAAATTACAACGAATAGATTTTTTTAACATCCAATTACCAAGGGCCATGATTCCGTTGAAATTCATTGAATTGACCAAATTTCAACCGAAAATTATCATTTTTAATGGATTTGACCATTGAAAATGACATATTTTTTTTGCAGTGAAGAAGCAACCAATGAGGAAAAAGGTGAAAAAAGTCGAACTCAAGTGCAATTGGTTGTGAAGGCTACAAATTTTTTTTTAAAAAGAGTCACCGATAAAGGTTTTGAGGAATTTATTATATTAGTTTTAGATATTGTTTTTTATTATTTGCAATTAGTTTCTTTTAGTTTGATTATTATATATAATTGTCTATATATTTAATAAAATAACTATTTATATCCACATATAAATAGTTCGAATATTTGACCCTAATATTTGTATTACATAAATATCTTATTTAACTATGCGTATTTGTATTTAACCTTTAGGATATCGAATTTTCAGTTCAGATATAGACAAAATCTTGATAAGCTTTGAATACTTTGAATATTTTTTTCATCAATAGTTTGAGACACCCTTATTTTGTCCCATCGTTTCCTACTCCCTTCATCACTTTAACCATTTATTTATGAATAAAATTTTCTCTTAATGTTTTTTCTTATTTATTTTTTTGTTAAATGGTTTGAAACCCTCTTAATCGTCTCATGTTTCTCAAATGCTTTGTAAGACCAACATCTAAAACTCCATTAATCGAAGAACATTATCGTCAAGCGTTCGAATTTGCCTCCTAATTTCCCCAAGAACCCCCACAATATGTATGACAGATGGACTGTCAAAAACCACAAGAAGAAGCAGAGAACTTCGATTCATTGTTTTCAAGATGCTCTTGACCATATGTTTTTCCTGATTGATCTCTTCGCCATGGATATGATCATCCACCCAGTGTCACTCTAGTATTTTTTCGTTTACTGAAGCCTTTAGATCTTCCCATCTCGACACATATCATTCGTATCTCGATGTTGCATCGCTTCTCCTTATGAGATCACCAGTCACTTCATTCATCTCTTCCATTGCAAACTCTAATCATACTCTTCACTTCAAGCTCCATCAACCCGTTTTCAAGGTCAAATTGAATCGATCTTAGATTCACCAACAAATTTTATTGATGGATTTCAAGCATCTTATGTAATACAAATAAATCAAGTTTCCGGATTTTGCTCATGTCTTGAGGAAAAATAGTTTTTCCTTCTTTACAAGCACTCCATCGGGTTTATGTAGAAGATTTAAGAATATTATAAGATATTTTTAAATATTCTCGTATATAGTTTGATTTAGTTTTGATTATGATATGATTTGATTCTATATTTAGAAGTGGAAATTGAGGTTTACTCTATTATTATGTATTGTAGCTCCAATCTCTTGTATAAACAATACTCAATAATATTATTCTACTCTTTACTATGTCACTATGGCCATGATCCAAACCACTCGCGACCTAATTGCCATCGCATTTAATCTGGTGGAGGATCTAACTTTGTTGGTAGGTATGATCAGAATAATGTTGAGTATAGAGTTATAGAGGAATTTCAGAACAACGTTTTCAAAGACCTATCGGAGCATCCTCCATCATAGTTAACGACGACGAAATTCAAATGTCTTTGCTCTGATTATTCATGAAGAGAGCTTCAAATCTAAATTTACTCATGATGACCCGTATTTATCACTGTATGTTTGATTTAATTCTAAACTTTTTAAGGTTTCAGTATGTTTTTTTATGTCCGCTTAATTGGACATCTTATCGTTGATATCAATTAAAATACGATTAAAAAATCCATTGATAATAATTTGTTTTATTTAGTCGAACGATTTCTAAAAGGTGAATTATATCTTGTTTGTTTTCAATACATATTCCATTCATTGATCCCTTTTTTATCCCGAAAAATATGTTATATATGTGATATTGATATATTAAAATACGTTAATAAAAAAAAAGTAGTTAAATGTTCACTTATTTTATCTATATGGTTGTCTTCAAGTGCAATCATTATAATATTTAAGGGGCTATCATTAAGTAGTTTAACAGATAAAAACATCTAAAACATAAGATATTTTTAATGAACGGTTACAACTTATAAATGTAGATGTTAGGAGATGCTATTTATTACTGTTAAATAAAATAGATGGAAACATTTGAATTTAAATTAGGTACAATTAAACAAAAACCTTAGTATTATCACTTACATAAAATAAATTTACAGTTAAAACTCTTTATTACAACCAATACGTCTAGCCCATAAAAAAATCACATCAAAATCACATTTTTATTTTAAAGTAATGAAATTATATATTAATTAGTTTTATATTCCAAAATAATATACAAACTATATGATTTTAAATTAATTCGTTCATTCATTAATTCAAAAATAAGTATCATAATGCATATAAAATATAGAATAATATATAAAAATAAAAATATAATTGATACCTATTTAAAAAAATTATAATAACTTTATAAAAAAAAAGAAAAACTTACATTTAAAACTGTGCATTGAAAAGCTTATACTAAAAAAAATATTGAACCAGTAATCATATTTCTATAATAGTTAAACTTGTAATATTTATTTACTAAATCATTCTTTCAATTTCTATGATTCTTTTTCTACTTGTCTATGGTTGTGTAAAGAGAAATAAAGTGTCCTTTTTCTATGTAATTAAATTTGTATGATTTCTTTTGGAATTTCAAATAAAATGATTACAACATCACTTCTTAAGTCATTTTGATATGATTTTGAAATGTAAAATTTTAAATTGGGGGTGGAAATAAACCCATATTTTTAATTAACCAAAAACAAAAAACTAGATTCACATAATTAATGGTGAAAATGACTTGTCCTAATCCCTCGAATAATTCGAAATAATTCGAATTAACAACATTGATTCGTTGAGTGACGCCACAAACACCACGAACGAAATCATTCCTTTTTAAAAAGAACTATGAGCTAAAAACTCAGGAATCACTATACATGAAACTCAAACTCACAAAATTCAATATATTTTATCAAATAGTTTTACCTATTTATAGTGTACAAAAACTTGACTAATATAAATAGATTTCACTAAAAACAATATAAGAAGATAAAATTGTAAATGTCTAGGGAATATTATGTAGAATTTCATATGATTTTGAGATTTTTCATGTATAATAAAATGCAATATAAACTAAAAATCTTAATTCTTTGACTGACTTTAAATCGTCGCTCGACCAAGTCGTTTTGGCATTCGACCCAAATGAATCGTCTGTTGAAGAACTTTTTGTAACATAACCTGATTGTTCTTGCATTTCTTTTGATGTCTACTCGTGCTTACATCATTCTCTTTCTCTTGAAATAATTTGTTTCCTCAAAGATAGGTACGAGGTTTAATGCTAACAATCTTAGTTTAAATATACACGAAAAAGTCCTTAAAATAATAAAATAAATGCGGAAGCAAAGAAACAAAAATAACAATTTCTCGAAAAGATAAAGACACAAAGTATAATCCTAATTTAGAGAATTCTAGCTCTGATACCAAATGATATGATCATGAAATGTAAAATTAATAAACCAAGACATCTAATCAACAAAAATGACAAACTAAACCCACACAATTAACGGTGAAGATGGTCAGTCCTAACTTATCGAATCACTTGGAATAACAACCTTGATTCATTGAATGAAGCCAAAAATACTTATGGACTAACGCTGGATAAATCAGAATGAATGTCACGAACGAAATCACTCTATATGATAAGTTTGTTGGTTCCAAAAACAACCATGCGCTACAAGCTTATGAATCACTCTAGGTGAAACTCAAACTCACAAAAAACAATATATTTTATCAAATAATTTTTTCTATTTATAGGCTACAAAAGTTTGACTAATATAAAAAGATTGCATTAAAAACAATATGATAAGATAAAATTGTAAAGTTTTAGAGAAAATTACCTAGAATTCCATTTGATTTGAGATTTTTAATGAATAACTAATGCAATATATATTAAAAGTCTTCATTTTTTTATCGACTTCAAACCATTGCTCGACCAAGTTGTTTGGCATTCGACCTGAACAGATCGTCTATTGAAAAAATCTTTGTAACATAATTTGATTATTTTTACATTTTTTGATATTATCTGGCGATATTGAAGGGAATTCAGGAGACGCATTTCCTTATCCCATCTTGCGCCCTATTATCATTCCAAGTATGTCAAAATCTGAATACAAGCGTAACTATGATATTAAAAGTCTGCACATTCCACTCGTATAAAGCGACCACCATCACCTGTAGTACTATGTGTTCCGCGTGCTCCACGGCCTCCGCCGCCTTCTCCTGTGAGGCTTTCCTACTGTAAGGTCTGGGAGTTGTAGCCCTAGTCATTGGGGTCTGAGAGATTGCCTCCATGATGGAAGAATCTTGTATATTAATTAATGCTTTGGATGGCACGATGAAAATGGCTCGTAAACCTTATATCAATTGGGCCATCAAGCCTATGGCCCCGATCTATGACAAATATATCAATTGAGTCATTATGTTACCCGATCTCTTCAAGTCCTATGGCCCCGGTCTAGGACAAATATATCAATTGGGCCATCAAGCCTATGGCCCCGGTCTATGACAAATATATCAATTGAGTCATTATGTTACCCGATCTCTTCAAGTCCTATGGCCCCGGTCTAGGACAAATATATTTCAGGAACCTATCAAAAAGGAGGGCCGTAATGGTATAAAGGAGACTTGCCTTCAGCTATGCTTATCATCGTTTTCATCAAGCAATTGGCATGTGTTTGGGCTCAGTATTGTTTTGTTCTATAAATTTATGTATCTACTTTGTCGATTTTAGGATGCATATATGCTACTTGTTTCTACTGTTGGGATGCATATATGCATTTTAGTAAATTCTTTGTGGGCTGCTTTCTGGGCCGCGGCCTTCAGTTAATGTTCAATTCTTGGGTTTTCTTTGTGGGGCCCATGTTCCATCTGATGGCCCATCTCTTTGTTTTCTTCTTGCTTAGGGTCAGGTGTCATTTTCTTCTCAACATTTTCACTGATTTTAGGGTTTGCCGCCTTCAGCCTTCTCTCTTCCGAGTTTGCTTCTTCACCGGCGATCTTGCCTCCTGCCCGTGCGTCGCCGCCCGCCCGTGCTTCGGCGCCCGCCCGTGCGTCACCTCCTCCGTGCTTCTCCGATGACAGCGGCAAGGGTGAGAATCCAACAGTTGGCAGGGTCATTAATAGTTCCTAAAGCTCATCGGAACAACATCGTGTCACCTTGCATTTCCAGATGTTTTGCATCACGAACTTCAAAAGAATCAGAGCAGGCACGAGATAAGGTTTGATTATGAATGTGCTTTCTGCTTTCGACCTGTTGCCGTACATGTCTTTCTGTATTTACATCTTTCTCTCAACTCAACTTTTAAGGTACCAAATGTTTGAATATACAGTCTCAAGCAAATTCCCACAACAACAGCACTCCTTCATTTCCAAAATCCCCTAGGGCTAGGGTTATGGTTGGCCGCATCTAACATCTTTTTGACCATGACAGGCTAAGAAAGAGGTGACGACTGTGGAAGATCCTTTTGATTCTCCTACATACCACATCCCAGAGAAGCCGGTGACATTTACGGAAGGGGCTTCCTACAGTCTTGTTATTCTTGCTGGCCTTGGAGTTGCTGGAGCTGCTGGATATGCTGTGTTCAAAGAGCTCTTATTTCAACCGAAAGAGTGAGACACAAAGCCCTCTAATTTGGCTTCTGTTCTCTGCTTCATCTGTTATTTCGACCTCATATAATCTCTTGTTTCATGTTAGGTACAAGATTTTTGATAAAGCCTTGAAGAGAATTCAAGATGACAGCCAGGTAAGGGACCAGAGTATGGCAAAAAGATGCCTGCTTTAGATAGAATTGCTGAGATTGTGTTTGTGATTTGTGGGTTTTACTATAGAATTCCTGAGATTGTGTTTGTGATTTGTGGGTTTTACTATAGAATTGCTGAGATTGTGTTTGTGATTTGTGGGTTTTACTATAGAATTGCTGAGATTGTGTTTGTGATTTGTGGGTTTTACTATAGAATTGCTGAGATTGTGTTTGTGATTTGTGGGTTTTACTATAGAATTGCTGAGATTGTGTTTGTGATTTGTGGGTTTTACTATAGAATTGCTGAGATTGTGTTTGTGATTTGTGGGTTTTACTATAGAATTGTTGAGATTGTGTTTGTGATTTGTGGGTTTTACTATAGAATTGCTGAGATTGTGTTTGTGATTTGTGGGTTTTACAAGGTGAGGGTAAGGATTGGGTCCCCAATTAAAGGGTATGGACAGGAAAGTAGAAACCGAGCTGCTCGTCAGCGAATTCCCAATAGAGTATTTACAGATGAAGATGGGGTAGAGCATGTTGAGGTAACACATGTTGATATATATAGAGAATCAGAAATTGATATATATATATATATATATAAATGGTGCTTGCTGGTTCAGGTAAATTTCTACATCCGTGGGCCGCAAGGAGGTGGGAAAGTATACGCAGAGATGTTTAAAGACAAAAGTGAGAATGAATGGAAGTACACATACCTGATTGTGGAGATTACATCTCCTTCCTCAGCCCGACTCATGTTGGAATCCTATTTGCCTGCCTAAGTGAACAAATCAATTTTGTATTGATATGTGGAAAAATGCTCGTTTGTTTCTCACGAAATCTTCTGCACAAATAATACATACACAGACTTTACCTTTTTCCCAAGTAACCTTTAAACCTGAGATGAATATTTATCCCATCTTCAGTTTGCATATAATAGAGCGGCAATTTTCATCTTTTGAAATTGTGGGTTGGTTTAAACCACTTACAACGTTGGATATTTCTTTACCATCATCCAAGTTTACTAACCTTGATGATAAGAAAAAAAGCTAAGTTTTTGAAACATATATATGATAAGGCATGAGCTAGTATAAAGAAAAGGACGGAAGAGGCCAAGAGGAAGAAGAAGGTTGAGGACCTGAAGGTGCTTGACTTGAGTAGGGAGTCGTTTGACCAAGTAAATTTTTGGGATCAATATATGCATGATATCGTTGATCGCTAGATCTAAATGTGGTCGATCCAATGGGGGTCAAAGAAGCATTCAAAGGTCTGGATCACTCGATCCAAGCATGACAAAGATCGATCGAGCATTAGAAGACTCGACCGAGCAGAGGCGTTGCTTGATTGAACATACTTTCGTTTGTTGATTTTAGGGTTAAGATTTATTTAATACTCGACAGAGTGGTTATATTGCTCAACCATGCATTTTTACTGTATTTTGTTAAGTTAGCTTATTTTATTTAGGTTTCCATTATTGTTTTATTATTATAAATAAGGGAATCCTTGTGTGAATTTTTAACAAAATTTCAATAATTGTGAGTGTCTTTTTCTTTCTAATTCTTGAGATTTAACTACCAAACTCTTGAAGAGATTTTGAGTATTCGCCGAATTATCATCACTAGATCACAAGTGTTGTGAGGTCATTCATTGAGTATTTGGTTTTCTGTTTGGGTTATAGTTGAGGTTTAGGTGTCTCTCTTTAAGGAAGATAAGTTTCAGGTTTTGCTATCGAGTTGTTAGAGAGTTTCAATCTAATTCCATCCATATAAAAATGCAAAATCGGTTTAGGTTCATATCATCCTTGATATTAATGCTTTGTTTAAATAAATTCTTAAAAGCTAAAACATCAAATTCATCATTGTTAGCAATCACAATATCATCGACATAAAATGGTAATGCAACAAAAACAAAAGTTTTACTGAGAACGAAAAAAGTGTGTGAGTAGCTTGTGGTTGCACAAACTTAACATACAAAAATTTCAGTAAACTTTTGATTCCACTGCATGTTGGCTTGTTTTAAACAATAAATTGATTTGTTTAATATGGATAAAACTTGAAATGGTAATGAAATACATAGGGCAAGGGAATAACTATGAAGTAGAGTCATGTAAATGTCTTTTTATAACTCACCCCAAAGAAATGCATTTGACACATGTCCATGATAGTTCTAAAAGGTGTTGATTTTGTAAAAGAAGATAAGTTAAGATTGATAGTTCTATAAGCTGGAGATAATTTGTCATAAGAAAACACATGTAGAGACCATTAAAATTAAATGGGTTTGATAGTTTAATTGGATTGGGTTCAACCCGACCCATTTAATAATGGGTTATATAGGTCGGGTTAAACGGGTTAAACGGGTTAAACGGGTTTATTCATATAATTAACATTATATATATATATTTATCATGTAACATTTATGATATATACTTGTATATAATAGATATTATAATTAATGTATCAATATTTAAACGAATAATTTATAAAACCGATTTCACCTCATTTTAACTCGATTTCATATAACCTCACCAAATTTTAACCTGATTTCATCCAATTGTAACTAGATTTCACCCAATTTTTCAGAATTTTAACTTGATTTCACCGAATTCCAACCCAATTTCATCCAATTTTGTTAAAATTAGGTGAGCTAAATTTGAAATCCGGTGAAATTGGATGACATTGAGTTAAAATTGGGTGAAATTGAGTCAAAATTGGATGAAATCAGGTTGAAATTCAGTGAGATGTGAAGAAATCGAATAGAAATTGGGTTAAAATTGGGTGAAATAAATTTAAAATGCGGTGAAATTGGATGAAATCGAGTTAAAATTGGGTGAAATCGGGTTACAAATCGGTGAAATCGAGCTAAAATTAGGTGGAATCAGTTTAAAATTGGATTGAGATGCGGTGAAATTGAGTTAAAATTAGGTGAAATCGGGTTAAAATTGGGTGAAATCGAGTTAAAATTGGATGAAATATGGTTGAAAGTAGGTGAAATCGAGTAATTAGGTGAAATCGGGGGGAAATTGAGTGAAATCGAGTTAAAGTTGAGTGACGATTTGAAATTCGATGAAATTGGGTGAAATCGGGTTAAAATTTAGACAAATCGAGTTAAAGTTGAGTGACGATTTGAAATTCGATGAAATTGGGTGAAATCGGGTTAAAATTTAGACAAATCGAGTAAAATAGATGTCAAAATCGGATATTCGTAATGACGGTGAATTTGAAGTGAAGGATAAACGAGCATAATGGGCTAAATGGGTAAAACCCATTAAAATGAACGTAAATGGGTTTTAAACCCATTAATCCCATATAAATTTATGCCCATTTATCAAGAACCCATTGATATTTTAAATGGGTTGGGTTGGGTTGGGTTAACCCACCAAACCCAACCCAATTTGACATATCTAAACACATATGGCTTAGAAAAATTTACCAAGGAAGTCTTATGAGTAGCTAAGTAACAATGATAGTATTGGAGATAAGATGGATATCTAAAATGACTTCTAGGACGAATGGATAAATCAAAACCTCCAATAGGAACAATATCAGAGAAAACAAAACACTAAATTAGGATTGTCTTGATAGGACTTAGAAAAATAATATTAGTGAAATTCAAATAAATATCATTGAAGGTAATGTTTTGTAACAAAACATTTTCAATAAAGTCAACATATAAGCAAACAACTGTATTGTTAGGTGACAAATTTAAGAGTTTGTATCTTTCAAAACATAAGGATATCTAAGAACAATAGAAGCATGAGCTCAAGAGGAGAAATTATTAGCTGTAGAAACAGTTGAATATATCAAAGACAAATAAAAAACTCGAAGATGAGAACTTATGTTTAACTGTAGAATTAGTTGAATAATATCAAAGACAAACCAGAAACTTAGAAAAATTTGGGGGTTTATTCATCAATAATTGAAAATGAACTTATTAAATAGTATAAGAGTACGAATTTAATTAATCAAATATACATATGTTATGATACATACATGTTTCTAAATGGATTGGACTAAAAAAAAGAAGAGATCGAGAAAGCTTTAAAATATGTTGGTGTTTACGCATAATGACATAGTTTCGCTGAGGAGTTTAAGCACATGATCTATAGTGCAATATCCTTTTTCAGAAAGAAAAACTGTAAGAATAAATTTGGGTGAATTATGAGTTCTAGTGAATTTAATACTGACATTACATTGAGCAACTATTAAAGAAATAAAGTTAAGAAAAACAAAAACCAAAATGATTTTTGAGGAGATATATGTAAGGTTATAGATTTCGACAACATAACTGATTCATTACAATATAAATAAGATATCTAGTATGATTATGAATTTTGTTTTAGAAGTTTATTACAATCATTGTGAAAGGAATCAAATTTCCTTCCATCTTTTTAGCTCCGGGTAATTCTAGGGTGTGATTTGACTGTCAAAATCTAGGGGTGTAAAATGAGCTGGCTCGACTCAGCTCGCCAAAAAACGAGCTGGCTCAGCTCGGCTCGCCCCTAGCTCGCCAAAAAACGAGCTGGCTCGCGAGCCAAACTATTTAATTATTTTGAATTAGTTGTAATATCATATATGATAAACATATCAAACGAACCAAATAAAATATCGAAAATATGAAAACATTAATTCAAACATAATGTTATAAAATATCATTGTACTAAATAAAAAATAACCTTCTAGAATAAAAAGTATAAAATATCATCGTACTTATGCGATCGTTCGTAACTTTACTAAATTGTTTCTTTATTTTGTTATATCAATTATTAGAAAAAAGGAAAAATACATTATAATAGTATATTATGTTTAAACAATATATTATGTTTTATTAAATGCAATATTATATATATAATATACAAAAATGGAAAATATTTTATTTTTGTACATGAATTTTTTCAGCTTGCGAGCCGGCTCGTCAGCTCGCGAGCTAGCTCGTCTAAGCTCGGACTCGTTTTGGGCTCGGCTCGTGAGCTTGTTTTTTAAATGAGCTAGAAAATACCCAACTCGGCTCGCTTAAATATGGTCCGACCTAGAGCTGGCTCGTGAGCCGACAGCTCATTTTACACCCCTATCAAAATCCAAGAGTTTACGGATCCCATCTCAATTAAACATCAATTTCAAAAGGAAGTGATCATTCCCAATCTCTTTCTAACAAGTGCTCTAAAACACAGGATGTCCAGAATCAAAGAATGAATTTTAACTCATCAATTTCTCTACTGATCTTCGGTCCAAAGAAAATATGACATTCAGATCCTTCCCCAGAGGATCAATGGTAAGTTAACCATTAGGAAATCTCTCATTATGTCAGTTCAATAATCACATATCTATGTACATCATCTATATATATATATGAGTTAGTTAAAAAAGATTTACTAATTTCTATCAAATAGAAACCATCACATATATGTTGATCTATCCATATAACAAATATCTTATTGGTTATCCTACGACCACAAACACCTTTTGATCTATATACGATAAAAATTGTTTCTCTTTATCATGATCTCTATCATGATAACATGTTTCTAATAAAGACCATGGACAACCATATATCTTATATGTAGCCCATGGACAAATATATCATAAATATATACACATAATCGAAATGATATAAAATTGCTATACTATAAGTTAAATTTCTATACATAATGTAAACATACATTAGTTCTAAACAACATCAACTCATTGACCTATACTAGCTAATTGAAATACACCACATCCTTGAATCTTATTTTCTACTTATGCTCGTCAAACTCCTCTGATCTGAGCGCCTTTTTCTGAGTGAGTTGACTGCATTTCCTTTCCATCCACCTTCTTAATCTGAATGTCTCTACATTCAATGATCTCTCAAATAAGACGGTACTTCCAATAAAGATGCTTTGATCTTTGATGAGATCTCAGTTCCATCGCCTAAGCAATAGTGTAATGAGCTCTTTAAACCACATTGAGTTCACTAATGAACTTATTCATCCAAACTGCCTACTTCGTGCTTCATAAGCAACAATGTATTATGCTTATGTATTTGAGTTTGATAAGGTAATCTACTTAGAAGTTTTCCAACTTAGACATAACCTGATGTGGACTTACTATCGTCCTTATCTTATGAGAAACTTGCATCAGTGAGCCCTTCTAGTTCCAAACTAGAGTTTCCATAGATGAAGAATGGGTCTTAGTTCTTCTCAAGTACTTAACGATGATTTTCACCCATTTCAATATTCCTCACTAGGATCCACCTCATACCGACTCACTACACTTAGTGCGAAGGCCACATCAGGGCATGTAGACACCATGGTATATATGTTACCTCCCACCGTGCTACCGTACAAGATCCGACTCGCGTGTTCTCTCTCATCCTGGGTCTTAGGAAAATCCTCCCAAGAAAGAGGAATTAAAGTGCCTATCAAAAGATAACATTTCTTAAGATTTTCCATGTTATATCACCGCATGATAGAATTTACCATGTTATATCGTCACATGATGATATCAACGAACATCTCTAAAGTCCTTCATGGATAACTATTCGGACAACCACCTTTTGTTTTTCTGTAATGATCGTACGTCGTTTTATATGAGCAATATATATTATCTACATATATCACTAGGAATATAACCTTACTATCACTTGCTTTTTTGTACACGCAAGGCTCTTCTCCACATCTAACAAAGTTGAAAATTGCAACTACTTAGTTAAATTAAAAATTCCAAATTCGAAAAGATTGCTTAAATCCAAAAATGGTCCTTTTCAGCTTGCATACCATGCTATCCATATAAGAGAACTATGAACTTGCAAGTTGAGTCATATAGACCTCTTCTTGGTGCTCTTCGTTTCGAAAATTTGTTTTCACGTCCATCTGTCATATCATATAGTCATGATATGCTGCAATCACTAGTAGAATCCAAACGGAATTTAGCATTGATACAAGGGAGAATGTTTCTTTATAGTCAATTCCTTTGCATTGACTATACCCCTTAAATACATGATGGGCTTTATAGGTCTCCATTTTTCCATCCAATACAATCTTCTTTTTTGTAAACCATTTCCAACCGATTGGTCTAGAGTTCAGGAAAGTTCAACTAAAGTCCAAAATTTATTTACCTTCATCGAATCCATCTCGAAATCAATGGCTTTCCACTACATCATCTCAGAGTCAGCAATATGTCTCGCTTCCTCAAACTTCAATGGAGCATCATAAACATGATTTCCATCATTATCTTGGATCAAGTTCAACCTATCAGACGCATGTCAAGAACTTGTAGACCTTTTGAGAGGAGCTTTGTACTGAAGATACAATCTCATCTAGATGTTTTGAACATATGTATGGATAGGTTCTATAAATGGTCATAAACCTTCAACGCTTAAAGACAAAATATTCCCATTAATCTTCAACACATCAACAAAAGAATGTTCACGTGCATCTTAAGCTCTTGATCTTGTGTCGGTTCCGTGGATTCTTGAATCTCATCAAGAATTATTTTATCACCCTGTTTTTCTTCTCCAAGGAATTATTTTTCCAAAAAGGTCACCCTTCTAGCCATAAACACTTTATGATGCGAGGGGTGGTAGAAATAATATTCCATCATTTCCTTGGGATACCTTATAAATCAAAGCTTGACGGATTAAGCCTCAAGCTTACCCGTTTGCAATCTTTTAACGAAAGTGAAACAACCCTATACTCTTATTTGTTTCATATTCGATTTACATCCTCTTCATGACTCATATGAAGTCTTAGATATTGATTTTGTGAGAACTTTATTCAGTAACTAAATAGCCACTTCTAAAGTGTAATCCTATAAAATGATTGGAAGATCAGTAAGCCCCATCATGGATCACATCATATCCAATAATGTGGGATTTCTTCTTTCCAAAATACCATTGTGCTATGGCTTTCTAGGAAAGTACGCTGTTACAAAATCCCATTATGTCGTAGATAATCAGTGATTTCATGACTCAGGTACTCCCCTCGATGGTCAGATCTCAACATTTTGATGGTCGCCCCCGCTTGCTTCTCCACTTCATTATGGAATCATTTGAACAAGTCAAAAGACTTGGATTCGTGTTTAATGAGATACACAAATCCGTACCACAATATATTTTCGGTTAACATGATGAAGTAGGAATATCCTACTCTGGTTTGAACTCTCATTTGACCACACACATCAATATGTATGAGTCTTAAGAGTTTTGTATTTCTCTCTCCTTTCCCCATAAAAGGAGACTTGTTCATTTATGCTCGAAGGAAGGATTCATTAGTCGCGTATGAATCATAGTAATACTATCCGAGATATCCATCTTGATGCAATGAGTTGATCTATTTCTCTTCAATATGACCAAACGTAAAATGCTAAAGGAAAGTCTGATTCGATTGATCATCCCTTTTCCTTTTTTAGCCGGAAACATGCATCTTAACCATATTAACTTTTGCATTAGGAATTACATAAACATTGTGTTATAAGAATCAATTAGCAATACCATGAAATACGTAGAAAATGTTATCTGGAAAGACGGTTTTAAATCCAAGTCTATCTAACATAAAAAACTATGTTTGAAACAAATTTCAAAATTTAATACACGTCTTCTAACACTAGCGTCTTGCTTGTAGGCATACAAAGCTAGACCAATCCTACAGCTAATGTCGCAATGCTTGCGCCATTCTCGACTTGTAGGTTGAAGCCTCCTATTAGTACTTAGCCCCTGCAACATATTGCAGATGTTGAAAGTACGACAAGTATCTGTTACCCACAGAATCTAATCAATATCATCAAGAGATATCATGAAAACGTTTTCATGAGGATCATACCTTATTTCTTGCCCTTTAGACATGAAATATACTTCTTGCATTTTCTCTTCCAAAACCCTTTCTTTTTACATGAGAAACATTTTGCATTGGCATGGTTGCCCTTGCCTTTCTTAGCCTTGCATTTGGTCGCACCACCCTTGTCTGATGATAACTTCTTGGGCCAACTTCTACTCTTTCTTTGCATGGAAGAGCAGCCAACAACCATCACAAGCCCAACAGTCTTTGGCACACCTCCGAGCATTTGATTCTCACAATTAATTAGTTTATTCAACAACTCATGCAACTTAGAAATCAATTTTTTTAATATCTTAGGTATCGATAAGTTTCTCTTTCATGAAAACCAATCATAGGCTACAATATTAGTCATCAAAGTTGGTTTCCACCAACTTGTGGACTTCCAGTAATGATTGTAATAAAATGAGATACATTGTTTCTCACTCATCAAGAAAATCTGTAAAACACACAATAACACCCAATATATAAGAACATTTCTCATAATGCAAACATTATTCAGATATGAACTTCATCTAAATAATGTCAACCACTAATCAACGCTATTATAACATTAGAAATATAATTTCTTATAAGTAATTTTTTATCCTTTTTAATATGATTGAGCCCCCTAGTAGTCAGGTCACATCTCAAACATATTAATTTGGTTAAATTCGAAATCTCATAGTGATCCCACAAAACATAGTCCTCTAGTAGTCAAATCGCACAAATGGATGCAGTTGAGTTCACCCGTGAGCTTAGTTGCTGAAGATTAAGATTTATACCCCCTAGGTAGTCTAGGCACTTGTATGATCTAATTGATGACTTCTAGTGTGAATTCAACGCAATGGACTACATACATTAAATCTTACGTGCCTCTTGGTAATTAAGTCGTTACACATAACAGAGATCACAATAAGTGTCTCTACTTGTGATGTGAAAGGCACTTGGCACAATAATTTTGACCCTGAAAAATTCAATTAAGAAATAATGGTTCACTATCATGATAGATTGCTCGGTCAAGCAGTCATACTTCTTTGCTACTTTCTAAGTTTCAAAGGAACGCTCGGCCGGAGCAATCATATCTTTGATTTGAGCGACCATTACCTAAGAAATTGCTCAGGTCGAGCAACTTTTTCTAAACCTTTTCTCGGCCTAATCTGCCATTGTGCAAATTATCTCCATGATTTTTCTCGGTCTGAATGATCTCACTGCTTCGTCGAGTGGTTCCTCAAGGATATTTTTTATCTCGAGCAAACCATTGCTCAATGGATCTTTTTCATACTCGCAAATTCGCTCGACTTAAACAACTGTTTATTCAGTTGGTAAACATGACACAAGGTCGAACATTTCAACTCATACAAAACGCTCGGTCGAGCATCGCTCCAATAAAATAAAAGTTTCATGTAGAGAGTTCGCTCAACCTGAGCAACCTTTTGGTCGGTCGAGTACCTTCATGTGACATCACGTGATGTGACGTCTTGCTTGGTCGAGTGGGACATATATTATCAATCGCTTTGTCAAGTGCTTTTTAACTGAACCCTAATTTTGTTAAAGAAATTTGCTCAGTCCAGTGCCGCACCCTACAATCACGAAAGTAAAGATTTTTGAGAGAATTTCATCTGAAAGGGTCAAATTGATATCTACAAATGACTAGACGCTCTGATACCACTATAGGATTGTCGATTTGGGCAATAAACCGTTTTATTACAATTTCAATAGGAGATTTAATCGGATTATGAAATTCATTTTTGGGGTTGGTGTTTTTAACTAAAAATATAATAAATTGGGTTCGAATTACTAATCTTTAGTAATTAAGTATGTAGGACGAACAACAATGATGTGAAGCCTCCACTATTCATCCACACCAAGATCGAATTCACCGTTCAATGATTGACGGGTTGAAATCAAGTTGATTCCTCTTTTTCACACTCTTTTGATTTAATTTTCGGGACACTTTTGAAATTTGACTTGTTATGTAACTACTGATTTTTAAGACATATTTATGTCTTAATGTTAGGGACTAAATTATAATTAATTAATCACCAAAAGATCTTTGTATGACCCATTAATTGCACTAAGGACATAATTGATTCAACAATATATCAAATTGTATCATGTGAAATCATCCATAATGAGAAAAAATCTATATGCTTCTGTAAAAACCACATAAAAAATGGCCTCAAACATCAATGTAAATCAAATAAAAAGACATCAAGAGAAAGATTTTTTTTTTGCTAAGTGATAAGTACTACAATCATGCATGGTGGAAGACTTAGGAATTTCCAATGTATAAGAAAGAACATGTAGACGCGATAAAGATGGGTGTCTAAGGCATTTATGCCAAATTTTAGAATCAAATCAACTAGATTATAAGACATAGTACATGTAGAGTCAAAATGAAATGATAAACTATAGAGATTGTCAAATAAACTAGATAATAAGACATAGTACATTTCTGTAATAAAATTAGAAACAAAAAAAAAACCTCTTAATGCCTAATGGAACGTTGTGTATCAATAGAGACGAGAATGAGATAGGCATGAATAATCATATCAAAATGATACGAGGGAGAACCTAGTCTTATGAGCTAGAGTAAACGTTGGTCGTTGTTTAGTTTGAGAGGGAAACTAAAAGCCTAGTGGAACGATGCAATTTATAACATCTTGATATTGTGTATCAATAGAGACGACAATGAGAACACAAAGGCGAGTTTTTGCTTACGATAATGAGAACACGAAGTTGTGTAGTTAAAATGCTCATGAACTAATTGTTGATTTTATGAGCTCTTAATACCTCAAACGTCTTTGTGCATGCAAAATGAAATAAAACGAAAACGTCTCTTGTGTTTGTGCTATGCCGTGTGCTTGAAGGAATTGATGTGTTTAGAGAAATGGATGAACACACAGCTTAGCAAATATTTTGGATGTGATACTGATTCACACCCTTCCTATTTTCCTTATATGATCCGATTACAAAAACGAACTTGTCCAAACAAGGGAACAAGCTCTTACAAAAGTCTGACACTACATCCCTAAACTAGGCCCGTAAATAGCTTTTTTCACGCCCTTACACTGCAATGTCTCTTACATATTAATATTAGTTTTACCGTTAATTTTAATTACCATATTGACCCCTTCTTCTTCTTCGTGTTTTCTACATGGACTTTGGTCTGGGCTTCAAAACGATGGGCTGCTTGGATTGTTGCGGTTGGGCCTGCGTTCGTGGGCTCCGTCTTCTTTGGTGTTGGGCTAAATCTCACGAGCGGCCAACTTCCCTTCGTTTTCTCGAGGGGTTCCAGAGGTTTCCTCAGAAACCCTCCCCTTCTGTTTTTCTCAAGGCTTCTCTCGAAGCTTCTCTCCTACCAAATTGTCCCCACGCCGTTCACGATCTTCAAGTTGAGTTTTTCCTTTTGTTGTTTCTATTAGAAACTACTGCAAGGATGCCAATAGAAGGTTGTTGTAATTTCAACATCATGTGAAGATTTAAGAATCACAAAATCTTAGAAACATTGGAAACCATTCTAATGTTCATTTTGGATAATGAGAAATTTCTTTAGCTATTGCTCAATGGAGAAAGAATCACTGAGTTCGAAAAGAAACTTGATAACAAATCCTCTTTCGAAAAAGTGATCTCACTTTTTGTCCACACGTCATGAAAAATTAGCATAAGTGCATATTGAAGTAACCTAAGAATTCTTATTATCTTCCATAAGGTGCTGACATAAGTATAGTACACAGAGACATCAATAAAACGTTGACGCATATTTGTAAACATCACGCAATTTGATACAACTTTAGAGCATTATTTTGTGGGAATCTGTCAATTATATTTGACCAGATTCACTAGCATTCTTTATATATAAGAGTCATGGTTTGATCGTGTATGAAACTAAATTTAATAACCAACAACATACCACATAATTGAAGCATTTTCAGACTCCATAATTTTAATGATATCCAAGTTGAGGAAGGGTGCCATCAACAAAATCCAGTTTGTTCCTACCATTGAACGCCATGGTAATAGAATGAAAACATGAATTGAATTCATCATGGTTTGATTATATTTAGAGACAACCATCAAATTTGAAAGATCATTATCGCCAATAAAGTAGAAATTATCATAAGAAGTTCTTGAAGAGTCATTGCGTGCAGAAGGCATGAGAATTGTTAGAAATAAAAATTCAAATCATCGATGACAATGAAGAATCATAAAGAGCAGAATGTGTATTAATTTAGTAACCAAGGTGAGGAAACAAAGAAAAAGATGTGAAAAAAACAAGTTTTAGTGTAAGAACACTAGAAGAAAAATTCAATGTATGTCATTAGTTTGTGTTAATGTTTAAATTATTAATTATCTAGGAAATTTGTTTTATGTTTGTTTCTAATTGTTGAGATTCATATAGATTTAGCTTGGTCAAGAAATAAATTGTGAATGCTTTAGCTATGTAGACAAGGGCAATTGGAGACAATGTTGGACTGAAATCTCGGAATGGTTGTTTCTGGATTCTTGTAAAAAATGGTTGAAGGTGATTATGATAAAAGACCAACCGTGGTAGTTTGGAAGAGTTTCCAAGCATTAATAGAATGTGAGTGATTACTTTTGAAGAAAAAAACCCCAAACGAAGTTATTTGAGTGTACGACAAGAATGACTATCATTAGTAGAGCGTGTGTGATTGAGCAAAAGATTTTACATTCATGGTCTAACTAAAAGTATTTAACTATTTTAATATCAAGTATATTGTAACATCATACAAGTGTACTTGGTGATTTATATATGAATAAAAAATAATAGTTCAGCTATACGTGTTGTCTTTAACTTGGCTTTGTAAATTCTTGTAATAGTATATTATGAGTGATGATGATATGTACTAACACTTTGGATCACTAAATATGGCAAAGTAATTATGAATGCCTTACAGAAATGAAACATCGGAAGTTCTTACAGCGTTTCTTTGGTTGACAATAACGTTATTTTTTATTTATATATCAATCACTAAGTAATTTTTTTTTTCATATATAAATCACTAACTATTTTTATATCAATCACTATGTTAAACACTAACTATTTTTTATTCATATATCAATCACTAATTATTTTTTATTCATGCGACTAGACAAATATGCTTTGAGAGATCTCAATTTTGACACAACCTAGATGCCTTCTTCTCTTGATTTCCCTAAAGATATTCCTTGTTTTTGCCATTTTCAGAGAAAAGTATAATTTTGCAATATACCTTTTGATGTAACTGTCAAATTATTGTACTTTGTTATGGATCTGTTTTCAAACTCTGGTTTGATTTGGAATTTTTTAGTTTCCATTGATTGAGACTGAAACTCAATCACCCACTTGGAATCTTTCGGTAATGGAGTTCTTTTAATAGGCACAAGATATCTAATTCTAGAACCTTTTGTGAAGTGTTAGTGTAATACTAGTTCGATTTCAATTATTATTAACGTAGTCTAAGTGAGCATGAATATTCTTCATATCCTCGTGAATCATGGCGATATTCTGCACAAAAACAAGCATTAAAGAAAGAACCAGTATAAATGCTTGTTCTAAGCACCTTGATTGATCGATTAAGCATATTGGACTTGGCTTCTAAAAAATTTCCAAAGTTTTCATTCAGGCAAAGCGGTCATTCCCTCGATTGTTGCAATGCAATGACATACTTTCAGAGGATTTGCTCAACTCGATCAAAATGCAACTCGAGAGAGCACTCATCCAACTAGGGTGTTGTTTGCACCAGTATGTTCGCTCGACACGAGCGATCTCTTGTTTGATCAAGTGATCAAATGCATCACATAGGCATGAATAATCATATTAAAATATAAGTTAATCTGCTTAGGAGTGAGGACATCGAGAAATAATGCGTTGAACATGTAGTCCAATGCACAATGATCTAGATTTCATATAGGAATTTACACTCCAAGAGCAGATAGTTTCATGAATAACGTTCGGTGTATAGGTCATTAGACGAATACATTAATAATATATATACTAGAATAGAATTTGCACCGCAAGAGTAAGTAGACCCACAAAAAATGATTGAACTTTTCCTAGGAATAAAATTAATATTTTCAAAATCTTTAGGAGTTTGTATATGTGAGAACAATTCTCGAGTTTAGAAGCACCTTCCCAAATTGTATATAACTGTAGATGTCGTTTAATTTACTTGTTTGTATTAGACACTCCAATACCTTATATGTTTTCATGATTGTGGTTTTTGTAGATTACTAGTGGAAATATCACTTAGTTCGTGTGTTCGATCCTGGTACTACACTGCGCATATCCTTGCGGAATGTTTAGTCAATATATAAATTATAAAACTTGATATGTTTAGATCACACCTAGACGACACATCAATAACTAAACTAATAAATTATCGAGTCTCAATTTTCGTTTTCTACTTTAGACTTGATCGAATCTCTTTTTCAATTCAATATATGTGTGAAGTATTATCGAAACAAGATAATGATCAAATCTCTTTAAGTGGTATCGGAGCCGAGATTTATTGATGATATTCTATAAGACAATTTGTTCAAAAGGGTGAAAAGTTTGAAGAGAAATGAGATTTAACTTTATGAAAATAAAAAGTTTTGAATGGACTTGAGGTGATAAGTCTTCAACTTCTCGAAAAAGATTCAGAAGAATGTTCAATAAAAGATGAAAGTTCTGTTGATGTGAAATGCATTAAAGATCCTCATCCCATTGATACAAAGGCTTAAAGTGAAGAATCTCTTGATTTTGTATTTTCCAAACTCAATACTTCAAAAGGTTGCACATTAAAAGAAAACTACTAGCTTGTGGAAAGCCTTTGAAAGAATGTTCTTATCAAAGTCTTTTTCAAATAGGTTATATTTTTGAAAAAGACTTTTACATTTACAAGATACAAGAGCAAAGATATATGGAAGAAATGTGGATGTATTTTTGAAATTAGTTTCACATCATATTAGTTTTCAAACATCATATATGATGAAGAACAAGTAACATTCTTAATGAATTTTCTTCCAAGTGAATAGGAGCAGCTGAGAAACACATTGAAATAAAAAAATCATAACGTTAGAATAGGTCGCATCAACGGATTTTCATTGAACCAAAAAGTAATTTTTATAGAGGAGATTGATGCTTAAAACAGAAACCATAATCCTATTAGAGGTCACCTCAGTAGATTATCTCTAGCAGATTTACCTCACCAGGTAATTCAATGATGTAGGCATTTTCATTGATGTGGTCGAAAAATTTGTATGGACAAATTCTTAGCATACGAGTTCGGATTTACGGTGCTGGGAAAACAATACTTGTGTAAATGAACCCACACTAAATTTAAAAGTTCAAATATCCTTTTCTTTTATCCCTTGTTTATATGCTTGGCATATTACTTTGTTTGCTTCTCTATGTTCGAACATGCCTTCTCAAGGATTTGTTTCATAAGCTCGACTCTTTTCATTCCATCAAAGTTAGTAAATTTCAATGACAATAAAAGAACAATATCTAATTGTGTCAATGGATTGAACTCATACAAAATTTCGAAAGGTAAAAAATGTATAGAACTATGGACAACCATATTCTATACAGATCTGACATGTGATAGACACCCTTTCTACGTCATAAGGTTACTATTGTGTAATGAACATAAAAAGTTCGATAAGGTCCTAATAACCATCTTCGTTTGGCCATCAGTTTGCGGGTGATAAGTAGTTAAAAATAAGAGTTTCATTCCTGACTTATCCCACAAACACTACAAAAAAAACTCGCAGTTTCGAATGGATGTGGCAACGGATCCATCCGTTGGAAATACTTACCAACGGATTTTAACGGATTTGGTGAAATTTTCAACGGGCAACAATCCGTTAAAAATTTCAACGGAATTGTAACGGATATTTTCCGTTGCAATATCCGTTCAAATCCGTTGCGATTTTTAACGGAGTGTAACGGATTACTTCCGTTGGCCTTGTCCTTTGGAAGGTCCGTTAGAAACCGGGGAAAAGGATTCCAACGGGCGTCCATTGCAAATTCTAACGGATGACCGTTAGAAATAACTACAAATGCCCGTTGATAGTGTGAATTTCGAGGTTCAACTGTCAAATAAATTATCGCGCAGGAGCAACGGGCATCCGTTGCAATTTCCAACGGGCATCCGTTGGAATATTTACTATTTATATCGGAACCTAGGGTTACCCTAAATCATCAATTACAACCATCTTAATATCTATTGTTGAATCCAAAACAACTTTTATGAACTGTTTCACCGCCGGGTTCGGGAAAAGGATTCCGGATGGTGTTACAGCTCATAAAGGTTGTTTTGAATTCGATAATAGATATAAAGATGCCGAATGTAAACCTAGAGTTACCTAAAATCATCAATAACAAATATATTAATGTCTAATGTCGAACCTAAAACACCCTTCTGAAACTGTTTCACCGCCGGAACCGGGAAAAGGAATCCATATAGTGATTCAGTTTAAGAGGGGTGTCTTTTGGTTCGATAATAGACGTAAAGCTGCCGAATGTAAACCTAGAGTTACCTCAAATCATCAATAACAAATATCTTAACGTCTAATGTCGAACCTAAAACACCTTTCTGAAACTGTTTCACCGTCGGAACCGGGAAAAGGAATCCAGACGGTGATTCAGTTTAAGAGGGGTGTCTTTTGGTTCGATAATAGACGTAAAGATGATGATTTCGGTTTTTGTTCACTATTAGACATCGAAATTAAATGAATTATAATTACGAAATCGTAATTCATAAGATCTAACTATTTTAATATGAAAAAATAACGAATTTGTAAGCTCTTGCAACAGGCATTAATCCGTTGGATAAGATTTCAACGGGCATCCGTTGGAATTGGCAACGGATGACCGTTACAATTTGCAACGGATGCTCGTTGAAATTGTTAATTTCGAGGCCACCGGTTGATATTAATTCACGTGAACATACTTCAACGGTCATCCGTTGCAACTTCCAACGGATGACCGTTGGAAATTTCATTATTTAGATCATACCAAAGAGTGTATCAAACCATCAATAACAAAAACATTTTCGAAAAATGTCGTCGTCTTCAAATCGAAATACATATAGATCAAGAGAGTGGATGTATAGAAGAAAAGATCCTGTAACAAAAGAGCTTACGCAAGAATTCTTACACGGATTGGAGCAATTCATGAGTTTTGCATCGATGCAGCCTTTGTGTCAAGAACGTGGGACAATGTTATGTCCATGCAAAAGATGCAAAAACATGAAGTATTGAAGTCAAGAAATTGTTTGCAAACATCTTTATAAGGTGGGTTTCGTTGAAAATTACGAAATTTGGGTTTTTCACGGTGAAAATTGCGGTGTTAGAGATATTGTGCAAGATGCACAAGTAGAACGAAATGAAGAAGTTATTTATGAACCATCGACGACCAATCCATATGTGAAAATGGTGTCAGATGCTTTTCCTATAGCTGTTAATGAACAAACGCATGAAGAGATGCTGAACATCGATGCCCGTTGATACACGAATTAGCCCCCGACACTTAGAAAAATTTTCAAAGTTTTCCACATTTCCAACGGCCATCCGTTGGTAAAGTGTAACGGATGCCCGCTAGAAATATTCCAACAGGCATCCGTCGGTAAGTTGTAACCGGTGATCGTAAACAATTTTCCAACGGGCATCCGTTAGAACGTTCTAACAGAGGCCCGTTGGAAATTTTCTAACGGACATCCGTTCGAATATACCAACGGATGCCCGTTAGTCTATGTAATGATGCCTACCCTAGTCTGCAGACTTTTCCAACGGGCACTGGTTGGAAATTCCAACGGATGCCCGTTGGAAATTCCGATATATATAAACCCGTTGAACAGTTCTTATTTCAACACAAATCACAAACAAAAAACTTCTCTCAAATTCACATTTCACCCATAAACACGTAGTATTCTTAGAAAAACAATGAGATCGAGACAATTCATAGGTTCGGGGGTTTATTGGTTGGTTCCGCGGGAGCTCCTCCCCCGCTGCCACAACCACCATATCGTCCTCCATCACCAGAATCGGCAACGCCGATATTTGATGTCGATGACGATATGATATATATCGATTCGTTGATCGATGATTTCGATGGGCGTCCAACCCTTCCGATCATCGATCCAGAACATTCTCCTGGAACGTTATGGTAAAAAATTATTATTTTGATTTGTATTATTATATGTTATAAATATTATCTAACTTTGTGTTGTTGATTTGCAGGTTTGATGTTGATGATATACTGAAACACACCAACAATCTCATTATACAAGGGTCCTTACAGGACGAATTGTACTATTCCTGGTAAGTTACACCAGAAGTTATGCGCCAGCGATGGTGGCACACTTTTATTGTAAGCTTTTTTAATTAAATTTCAACTTTTTAGTTATATATATATATATTATAAAACTAACAATTTTATAACTTTTTTTTGCAGCGCTTATACAGATGGAATCGCAAGGATACGTTGCGCATCTACACGGCATGGATGCGCGACATGCAGGTGCGGATGCGCCTGATGATGAACGGTGCGAAATGCAACTACTACGCCATCAATAGCAAACCGAGATGGGCAACGAAAGCGGTTTTCAGCAAAATGATTCAGCATTGGGAGTCCACAGATTTCAAGGCCAAGAGCGAGAAGGCCAAA
>CM071874.1:33353604-33376822 GCA_036759665.1 Gynandropsis gynandra
TCCCGATTCAGATGCAACGCCATCTAGAGGTGATGGCGATCACAGAGACGATATCGATCCCGTCGATTTAAACGAAATGTAATATGATAGATTAACGTAGTTTTAGTTTTAGTTTTATTTTTTTGTGAATGTATAATATCCCTAAAGAATAATGTAGCTATAGTCGATAACTACAAGAAAACCGTATGTCATGAAAGAAGCATTTCTAATTCTAATACGTCTGGATTTCCAAATGGATAACAGAATCAGCAAAATGTTCGAAAATCCAACCAATTGACGGATAGATAAATCGATCCAAAAGACTTTTTATCGAGAAATATTTTCAAAAAATGATTTAAAAATAAAATAAAATTTAAATTTTTTGAAATAAATTAAAAAATGTTAATTAAAAAATAAAAATTAATAAAATAAAATTATTACAAATTTTAAATAGTAATCAAAATGAATTAAAACACATAAGAATACCGAAATCTACTTTTAAAGCAAGGGTTGTGAATCGTCATTTTTATCATCTGCATCCCAATTAAACCTCAAATTATTTGATTTAATATGTTGCTTATTAAACTATCCTTTCGTTTCCACTTATTCACCTTAAGTGTAACCTTGAGTTTCCGTTAATTCACTTTTATTTTGATGTAATTCGTTGTGCAAGTCTTCATTTTTCTTATACACTAGGTGATACCTGCGTTACGCGCAGATTTGTGATACTTAAAATATATTTATCTTACAGTTTGTATATAAATTATTAATTTGAACATTGTCATTAGATCTGATATGCATATGGGACAATACAAGTTACAAAATAAAAGTTTCAATTTGATCAATAGATTTATAAGTTGTAATGTAAACTAATAGTGCTAGTTGTTTATAATTTATTTGAAATTGTGGATTATAAATTGTCGAAAAAAGCAATTGTTTGAATTAAGGCGTAGTGTTTTCATGATTACTTTCTTATCCGTACTTGCATAAATATGAGGATTTAATATAATCAATAATATGATTTAAGAAAAATTATTAAGATATGGACAAGATTTGGAAATTTTGAAAAATTACCTATCTTTGAATTTCTTGATTGGATTTAGTTATGAATCTGTGTAGATGTGTGTGGAGCAGGACGAGCGAAGCGTTAACAAACCTGTTTGATATATTTAGAAAGAATAAGTACAAATAACGTTTGAAAAATTATAAAATAATACATGTTATCTAGTTTTTTTTAATACCATTGATCATAATATGGAGTAATGCCTGTTACGATCATGATTGTTTCTTTTATGATCATTTTAATAACAATTGAACGAAAATGCATAGCAAGTTTGTCCAACAAGATTATTTTTACGAAATGTTTTATGTATATGAAATGTTTAAGTGAGACGAGTAAATTGTTTTATAGTAGAAATAACAAACATGTTAATGAAGTAATAATATAGTACTTACCTATTAATAACAATCAGATTCTATTTTTTTGACCGGACGTTGGAAGTTACAAATTTGCTCATTGCATAGCAATCTGGCGTCCAACATCTACAAATTGCAACATTCCAATATATGAATTTAGTAGTAAAGAAAATAGTATATTTGATTTACAACTAATCCAATTAATTGGGCTGGGTTCAAGTAATTGATCAAGCAATACTATTATATTGATATATATCAATAAAGTGTTGAAAATTTATTTATAGATTTTGGAAATATAAAAAAAATTTTCCATTTTGTCGATTTTTGTTTAATTTTAGTTAAATAACTAAATATATTTCAGTAAAAAAATTATGAGAGTTTCCAATGTTAAGTGGACTATACAAATTTCTCAACATTCTCACATAACTTTATTTATATTTTTAACCTAACCACAAAAGTTTTCAGACAATTACTTTGAAAATACTCTTCTTTGAAAATATATTTTCAACGCAAGGACACCATACACATGCATTGGCTCGGGCCATTCTGGAGGATCCTCATCTGGGGCAGCTGGCCAAATGGATGCTTCATTTGCGGGATTGAGAAACTCCATTTGCAACAGACTTTAAAATTAAGGAACATACTTAGAGAAGTAAAAGACCCTCCTGCAGAAGAGATGCATGACCTCCAAAGTCTTCTTTATCGATCTTTAGTATCATGGAGTAGTAACTGGATACTATACTCGAGGATATCACCACAACAACTGCATCACATATATGAGTATAAAAAGACATAAAAATCATTCAATCAATCTAAGAACATCATCCCTACAGAATAATTAATAAAGATACTATGCAACCTATTATCCATATCCTTAGAGCACAAACAACATGCAGAAATGAGCCGAGGTTTCATAATCAATTCGCTGATACATCTCCACAGATATGTCAGAACACCGAGCTTGAGGATCAAGAATGCAATATTCCCAGAGAATTTTCAACACCGATTTAAAATTAATTTTCATTTTGAATTCTAACAGAAAATTTATATGCATTGTTAAACCTGTGTATAGCGCAAAAAAAATCTGCAAATCCCTCTCTGATTACCTCTGTACCACACAATCTACAGCTTCAAAAACCGCGATTTCCAAGTAGAAGTTTGAGTAAAACTTAGATATCTCATCCTAGCATCAGGAATCAGTAACACTAATAGGAAGAGTTTACTTGGGAATCATACATGATAGGCTAGTATACATAACACTAATGTAAAAAAATGGAGTTATCAAAGCCCAAACAACAAATCATATAAATAAAAAATAATCGAAGAAAGATATAAGATACCAATAGCGTTCGTGAGTGTGATCCATCGTCCCCGGCCCGCCCGCGATATGTACATGGTGGTCAATATTTCGAAGGGAAAGATGGAAAAATGGGTGGTCGTAGGTATCCAATGGCACAAAAGCGTTCAAACTGGCAGTTTGTTCCTGGGTGAATGATGATTTTTTTGGGAGACGGAGAGAGGATTGTGGGCGGGAAAGCATTCAAAATCAAATATTTTTTTACAAACATTCTAAGTAGTGGTTTGAGGTTTTCGGATTACTTTAGGTGTTGAAGGTTTGGGCTTGTGAGCTTCATCGATGGGCTTCCACCTCTTCCTATGAGCGGTTGCAACACAGAAAAATAGAAATGGAAACACTCATAGAATACTTACCAGATTGTTCGAGGGGACGTTACGTTTTCTTCCACTCCCAACACAAATTTGTACTCGACCTAGACTCATGATGACCTTGGAAAAAATTTGTTGGTGAATATTTCATGATGTAAAAATTGCAATATATAGGCTATGGATGGTGAAGTGCATACCCCATACGCAAAAGTTGTGGGAGCACCTTCTGGAGATAATATGTTGGATTTGACCAAGCCTTTAATCTCAAATTTGCAATGCTGCTTATATTGTAGTTATAGCGCTCACGTATGTCCTTTGGGAGCTCTTTCACCACATTCACATTATTTTTAAGAGCATCTATGAAGAAGTCTTCGTCAACTATATCTCCAAATTTGCTGCAACCAAGAAAAGGGAAAGAAACACATGAATTTGTACGAAAATCATGTTTTAAAGATAACCTTCAAACATAAGAAAAAAGCAAAACCAGCAATAACCTAGAATCATGCCATACACTGTTTAAATAAAAAATTGGGATGATAAGAGATGCATTCAATAGTCCAGCCACAACAACCGCATAATATATCTGAGTATAAAAAGACATAAAAAATCATTCAATCAATTTGAGAACATCATCCCTGCAGAAGAATTAATAAAGATACTATGCAACCTATTTGCCATATCCTTAGAGCATATACAACATATAGATAAATGGAAAGTGGATATTTAAGTCTTACAAAATAGACATACCGATATACGTGGAAGAGGTTCCGCATCACCAGCCAGCTCAATCTCCATATACTTTGCCAAAGGAAGATTCTTAGCCTTTTGCTTGGCACTTCTGTTGGAAGATCCGCTTGCAACACCTGAAGAATGAGCAAACGACTCTTTGTACTTATAGTATATCTTTTTCTTCCTTGAATAGAATGGCCATCACAAAATCCCATTCACCTTAACTTTTTACGTCCCATTCCTTAGACAATTATATGGTTTCTCAGAATAGTCATCAAGCTCAGACTCGCTGATCTCTGATTCTTCATCAGAACTGACATCCATCACACCTTCACCAATTAGTATCAATTCTGCTAACACAAAATGTCAAGATTTCTTGGAGTTAAAACCGAACAAATCACCACCAAAAACTCAATTTGGAGACAAATACTCAAATCCACAAAGAAAACCTACAAATTCTTCTTTGACGAATTGACACGACGAATCACCTGAAGGGTTATCAAAGATACAAAATGTAAGTCAGAAGAAGATCGAAGAATATCAGCAAAACAATTATGAGAATTGACACAACTAATACAATCCAGTAAAATAAAGTTTCAACAATGTCCAATGATAATCAATGAATAAATAATATTATTTCTTTGTTACTAAGCTCATCTAATTAATTTTTCTAATTTATGATATCATGCGACCCAACAATTCTGACAAGCCCTGGATGAAAGAGCAAAAACTAAGTGAATTTGGTCACATGAAGAGCCTTTTTTAGTGTGAAACCACAAAAAAATTATAAGAAAACGCTAATCCTTTCAATTAAGTTCAACTATGAATTTCCCAATATATGCTAAGTGAGTTCTATTGTAGCTACTGCCAGTAGTAGAAGCATGCAATAAGCTTAAGCATCAGATATGTACCGCAATCAATGCTTTCCACGCGTCTTGAATCTCGTCATTGCTTTGACACTCTGTGGTCATGAGGTCTGTATTCATTAGCTCCAGTCCTTCTAGCTCAGATTTCTTGTCTTCCAGTTTTTCATTCATCACTTTCATTTTTTGTTTCACAGCTTCATCGTCCTCAGTTCTTCTTTTCACCTCTGGAAATTGAAAAAGAAAAGAGAAGATTAAAGACATATTTAGGGTTTGCTTTCTAGAACTCCGTATATGCAAGAATTCATCTACAAGTCTCAAGAGATTCTTTCCAGCCCTTTTTCTGTTCCTGGGAAGCTAACTGAAGCGAGTGGTTCATTGCATCGCTCTGTCACGACGCAAAGACATAAAAAGACCAACATCAACTTAAAATATGCATATGAATACATACGAACATAGAAATAATTGCGGGTAGAGTACAGTTCTACAAAAAGAAGTAACATGGACCCAAAATATGACCTTCTTCTTATCTTAATCGAGTTTTTATCTCTCTAGTTTAGATTCTTGAAGAAAACATATACACTGTTGATAACCATGGAAGGGACAATATTGCATTTAGAATTAAGAAATGCAATGAAATATATGCATTGATAACCATAAAGTTAACAACATTGCATAAAAAATTCAAATATTCAAAGACATATATGGCACACTGATTCGAACATGATTTCAGGAAGCAACAACAGTCCACACTTCAACTTCGATCATCGTATGCTACTCTATGTTAGAGTTATGGCTTTGGGATATAGACATGTTTCACACACATACACAACACATATAACATAAAATACCTGTAGTGTTGTTTTCCCAATGTCAAGTATTGTTCCTTTGAATTCCTACTTGGACCCCAAGATGTTGCAGATAAACCATCATCGAAGAATGTTTTGTCCGCTTCAGGTATCGTACTGCTCCTTTTGCTAGTGGGAGGAAAAAATCCCGATCGAGAAACACTGCACTCGATCATCCCGCTTTTCATCGGCCTTCCTCAAGAAATGATAATTCCTATCCGAGCTAAATTTGGAAACAACAGCAACAACCAAGAGCTGTCAGAAATCTTGCTATCCGAATCTATCCTTTGCAATAATGCTTACAGCGCATGAAAATGATAAACTTTCAACAAAACTAAGAGGTAGAATAAAACATACCAACAATACTGCAGGCTCCAATACATGATGCTTGATGTCAAAATGAGCATCATCTTCTGGTTCACCTGAGATATATGAATCAAACAGTGAGGCCATTGTCACTTGATCTAAAAATACTTATGTAGCACGTATCGAGGGCTTTACCTCGACAATATCCTCAGGTAATAGAAAGATGGAGCAACCGAGTTTGCTGGCATAGAAGCGGATACCTTAGAAGAAACAGATAAGAGTGTTATGAAGCTTACATGCATCGAGGTACATGGCACTCGGATTCTTTGCATGCTCGAGCATGGAGTTGCAGGAGATACCACATTTTCTTGCAAAGAACACAATCTCCCGAAGCACGTACGTTGCATTGTATACCATGGCGGAATAGCCCCTTAATTTTCTTGCGACAATTGGGATATTGGCAATGTGGAGGAAAACATTGTGATGTATGTACCAGAAGATCGAGCATTTTCCTAAGGGGCAATTAAAACGAAGGTGAAACATTTGCATATATGTTGTAAATACCGACTCTGACTTTGTCCATGCAAGGAACACCCCAGCTTCGTTTGGAATCTATTTAAGAAGAGAACATACCAGAACAAAAGCAACATAGATAAATCATTGATATACATGCAAGACCCGCAGTTGCCTTGCTTCTTTGTTTTGAGCGTTTTGATCAGCTAGGGATGGATGGTTTGTCAGCTTATGAGGATGATTAATTCCACCATCTTTGTTGTGGCAAGCATTACACACATCATAGTCAGAGGCAAACTTCACAACGCCAACCTTGACAGTTTCGATGGCGAGGTGACATACATTGCATATCGTGACAAATGCAGGAGCAGTTGGATTATACAGATGATAAAGCACCATCATCGAAGAATGTTTGCCCACCTCAGGGTATCGTACTGGTAATGGTTCCCTTGACCAAGAATCATGAATGTGTGCCTAGTATAAAAAATTCATTTTCTAGTATCTCGCCTTTGTCCTCGGTATCCTCAACAACATAACTAATCTCAACCCGCAGATGAAAATCACCACATCGCGAGAAACAAAAGAATAAAACCATACAATTGAGGGCAGATAAAACTAAAAGTCAGCCTTGTTTTTTCAAAAACTTAATCAAAATAAGCAAACGAAACTCACAGGATACACAGTGTATGTTTATACTTCTGATTAATAGGATGCCTTTCCTTGTCCTCGCGTTTCTGCTCCGCCTCATAGCACCTGAAAGGTAGATGAAATTAGTTTCAACACACAATTTCAAATAAGCAATCAAATTATGGTCGGCATAAACCTGAAATAAGGCATCAAATTCTGAAATCAAAATTTGTAATGAGACAGAAGACTCTAGACATTCCAGGATGATTGACAAAAGTAATGAATGCTCAATGCGCAAAAAATGAGACAGAAGACTCGTGGTTACCTATGAGCAGACACGACTTCATCGGAATAAACCTGAAATAAGGCATCAAACGCTGAAATCAAAATTCCTAATGAGACAGAGACATTCCAGGATATGATGCCTTTCTCCGCCTCATAGCACCTGAAAGGTAGATGAAATTAGTTTCAACATACAATTCTCACTGAATAAGTCAGCTCACCAGCAGCCCTAAGACCAATTTCAAATAAGCAATCAAATTTTGGTCGGAATAAACCTGACATCAGGCATCAAATTCTGAAATCAAAATTTATAATGAGACAGAAGACTCTAGACATTCCAGGATGATTGATAAAGGAAGTGAATGCTTAATGCGCAAAAAATGAGAAAGAAGACTCGTTGTTACCTATGAGTAGATGCGGCTTCATCGGAATAAACCTGAAATAAGGCATCAAACTCTGAAATCAAAATTCGTAATGAGACAGAGATATTCCAAGATAGGATGCCTTTCCCTGTCACCTGAAAGGTAGATGAAATTAGTTTCGACATACAATTCTCATAGAATACGTCAGCTCCCCAGAAGCCCCAAGACCAATTTCAAATAAGCAATCAAATTCTGGTCAGAATAAACCTGAAATAAGGCATGAAACTCTGAAATCAAAATTCGTAATGAGACAGAGACATTCCAGGATAGGATGCCTTTCCATGTCCTCGCGTTTTTGCTTGAAGACACTGAACGACGTGGGAGTGTGGCGACGGTAGAGAAGCTTCGTGGGAAGCATCGGGAAGAGCCGAGTGTTTGGGGTTCTGAGGAAATCTCTAGAACCCCTAAGGAAAATGAGAAGGAGTGGGCCACATTTTCGTCAGGCCCACCGCGAGAGAAGAAGAAGCCCATAGACACAAGCCCAACCGCAGCAGTCCAACGGGAGGCCCAACGTGTTGAAGTCCAACAAGAAGCCCATGCAGGAAATTACAAAGGAAAAGGGGTCAATATCATAGAAAGCTTAACGACAAAACATCATAATATATGTAAGAGACATTGCAGTGTAAGGGGCGTGAAAAAGGCTATGTAATAGGATAGTTTTGAGGGTTGTAGTGTCAGGTTTGTTAGAGCTTGTCCCCGTAAGGGCAAGTTTCATTTTTGTAATTGGATATATATGAATTCTAGGAAGGGTGTGAAAGAGTATCACATCCAAAATATTGCTAAGCCGTGTGTTCATATTTTTCTCTAAACACATCATTTCCTTCAACCACACGACATAGCACAAACACAAGAGAAGATCTCAATTTATTTCTTTTTGCATGCACAAATATGTTTGAGGTATTAAGAGCTCATGAAATCAACAATTAGTTCATGAGCAAAAGATAAAAAATTGGTATCAGAGCCTTTCGGATCTAAAGGCCGAGAGGGAGCACAAGCACAAGCACTACAAACAGCACAAGAGACGACACAAATCATTCAGCACAAGTAACAAACACAAAGATGCAGAATACACCACCTATACCTATTTTTGATGGTAGAGTTACAATCTCTAGGTGATCAAGATGAAGGCATTACTCAGATCAAAACAGTTGTGGAAAGTAGTCACAGAAGGACTACCGGAGAAGCCCATGCTTGGGGCTGGTCTTATGGAGGAAGAGTTGCAGAAATCTTTGCAACTTTGGGAAGAAAATGAAGCTAAGGACCAGACTGCCTTACAACTCCTGTACAGCGGAGACGCGGATGATATTTTTGCAGCACACCTATCAATGTGTGAGACATCAAAGGCTGCTTGGGATCTCCTTAAGGAGAGGTTACAAGGGGACCCCAAGACAGCAATGATAAAACTCCAAAGGCTAAGGGCGAGTTATTACACTCTAAGATAGGGTGAGAAGGAAAGGATCAAGGATTTTGCTAACAAAGTAACCGAGTTGGCGAATGAAATGAGGGCTTTTGGAGATGAGATCAAGGAGGACACTCTGGTGTCGAAAATCCTATGTTCACTACAGGAGAGATTTGACCAGTATGTTGGGGGTGATTGAGCAGACGAACGACCTCACAACACTCACGGTGGGGGAACTCGTTATATCGTTACAGTCTCAGGAGGCGAGACTAGAAGATAGGCATGGTGGTGGTCTGGAAGGAGCATTCCAGGCAAAGTTCAAAGGGCTTAAGGTCAACAACAACCGATCTAAGTCCAGTAAGAAATCCTACGGAAAAGGAGAATACAAGTTTAAGGGGAAGAAATTTTGCAGCTTATGCAAAAAAGACAACCATCAGGAGAGCCAGTGTTTCTTTAGAAACAAACAATCCCAAGGAGATAAAAGCAAAAAAGAAAAAAAAAACAAAATTAAGAAGGAGTGCTACACTTGTGGAAAACTAGGTCATTGCTCACGGGAATGCAAAAACAAACGACCTACCCAGCGTCAAGCACATGTAAATCAACAAAAGGAAGAAGAAGAAAACTCATTGTTCACGGCATCACACTTAACGCATCAGGTTTTCGAGGATGATATGTGGTTGGTGGACGGTGGTGCTACAAATCATATGGCCAAGCAAGAAGAGTATTTCACAATGCTAGATAGGTACTTTAGAGTACCTATAAAGGCTGGAAACGGAGAGGTTTTGACCGATGTCGGTAAAGGAAACATTCAAGTTCATAAGAAGAACGGAGTTAGAATTATCAAAGATGTTTTCTTACTGCCGGTGTTGGACAAAAACCTATTAAGTGTGCCGTAGATGGTTCGGAACGGGTATGAAGTTGTTTCACCGAGGATAGGTGTTTGATTAAGGACAAAGTTGGTGCAAAGGTGGTTTAAGTACCGATGGTTAAGAAGGCATATCCTCTCAAATGGAGGATAGTTAAAGAAGAAGCAAGAAGCTGAGAAGAAGATGAATGTCTCAGACCTATGGCATAAAAGGCTAGGTCACACGGGAGTTCATAATCTGGAAAAGCTACAAAAAGATAAGATAGTGAAGGGTTTACCACAAATTACTGTGGTAAAGGAGGTTTATGAGACGTGTGCTAAGGGCAAGCAACATAGACAGGAAATTCCTAAGAGCACGGATTATAAGGCGAAACAGGTTTCTAGGTCTGATACACACTGACTTGTGTGGACCTATGGACACACCCTCACTGGATGGGAGTGCCTATCTGTTAACCTTCACAGACGACTACTCCCATATGACTTGGGTTTATTTCTTGAGACTCAAGTCAGACGTATTTGCAATATTTAGAAGATTTGCAACTCAAGTTGAAAACCAAATGAAGAAGAAGATAAAGAAGCTACGGTCTGATAGAGGGACTGAGTTCAACTCTAAGGAGTTCTTAGATTATTTGGCCGAGAAGGGGATATTAAGGGAGCTGAGTGTGGCATATACGCCACAGTAGAATGGGGTTGCTGAACGGAGGAATCGCACCCTAATGGAAATGACGAGGTGTATGCTTAAGGATAAGAACATGCCTAACAAGTTTCGGGTAGAGGGAGTATTTACGTCGGCATACATACAAAATAGATTGCCTACAAGGGCATTGGAAGATAAAACCCCTTTGGAGGTTTGGAGTGGGCACAAACCCTCTATTAGACACCTACGAATCTTTGGGTGTTTATGCTATAAAATGGTGCCTACACAGAAACGAGGAAAGCTGGATGACAAGTCACAAGTTTGTGTCTTTGTGGGTTACAACAGCCAGAGTAAGGGCTACAGAGTTTATGTCATTCAGACGGGGAAGGTGGAGGTATCAAGAGACGTAATATTTGATGAGGAGAAAAGCTGAGATTGGGAAGCAAAGGAAGGGAAGAAGGAAGTAACTATTCCTATGGTATTTCTGGATCCACAAAATTCCAGCAACTCGGAGGAAGCACCAACGACAATTTTTGAAGTGGGGAGTACCTCAGGCTAGCCAAGTGCAAGAAACAGTGAGAGTAGCAGGAGGAGAACACCACCAGGTACTCCTCTGCAAAGCACTGGAAATACCAGTGAGTCATCCCGTGAAATTCACAGAACACGGAGATTGAGTGAGCAATACCGGATTGAAGAGGACACAGAGGGGATACAGTCAGAAGAAAGCTGTTATCTAGCTGTGATTGAACCAACATCCTACGAAGAGGCCCTAAAACATCTAAAAACAAACGAAGAGGGGAAAATTCAAAAATACAAGGCTAGATTGGTGGCACGGGGATTCACTCAGACTTATGGTCTTGATTATGGGGAGACGTTTGCTCTAATTTCAAGACATGACACAGTACGGGCTCTCTAATTGCAATAGCAGCTCAAAAAGGATGGCCACTACAACAGATGGATGTGAAATCACCATTTTCGAATGATGAAATTAACGAGGAAGTTTATGTGGAGCAGCCACCAGGATACGAGGTAATTGGTTTAGAACATAAATTTTTAAGACCTAACAAGGTGTTATATGACTTAAAACAGGCACCAAGGGCCTGATATAGTAAGATTAACACGTTCTTCTACAAGAAGAATGTGTGAGGAGCCACTCTGATGCAACATTGTACATCAAGGTGGAAGGAGGTAATATTCTGGTGATTTGTTTGTATGTTGATGACATTATTCTATCTGGGAGCAGTTTTAAAATGATTGAACAGTTCAAGGTCAAGCTCAGTTCAGTTTTTTATATGAGTGATTTGGGATCACTTAAATATTTTCTGGGATTCGAGGTTAATTACCTCAAAGGTGGGATTTTCCTAGGTCAGGAGAAGTATGCAACCCAACTTCTTACAAAGTTTGGTATGCTAGACTCAAAGGGGGTTACTACACCCTTGACATTAAACTACAAAGAAAGGGAGAACGACGAAGAACTTACCGAGGCAACTGTGTACCGGAGTATGGTGGGAGGTATCATGTATTTTGCCTCCACACGCCCAGACCTAGCTTTTGCAGCTTCGTACCTGTCACGAAGCAACGCAAAACAAATAGTACACAATATACAAAATGCTAAAAGAGTGCTGAGGTATGTAAAAGAAACTAAGGACTTTAGTTTAAAATTTATGCAAGTGGAACATGCAGAACTCGTGGGATATGCGGATGCGGATTTAGCAGGGAGCACGACTGATATGCGTAGCACGAGCGGCTTTTGTTTCACTATAGGCAGTTCTGTGTTTAGCTGGGAAACACAAAAACAATCTGTTGTGGCTCAATCAACTGCCGAAACAGAGTATATGGCTCTAAGTTCGGCGACTAATCATGCAACCTGGTTATCACGTTTGTTCAAAGAACTAGGGTTTTGCATGCAGGGAGGGGTTCCGATTTACAGCGATAGTACCGCTGCGATTGCTATCGGAAAGAATCCAATAGATCACAAACAAACTAAACATATCAAGATAAAGTTCCATGTGGTTCGAGAAGCACAGATCGAGGGAAGAATACACTTACGATTCGTGCGCGGGGAAGACCAACCGGCTGATATTCTAACGAAGCCCCTACCTACAGAAAGGTTCACCATGATGAAGAGGAAGATTGGAATCGCTCCACGGCTGCTCAGGAGGGAGATTGAAGACACTGAACGACGTGGGAGCGTGGCGACGGTAGAGAAGCTACGAGAGGAGCCGAGTGTTTAGGGTTCTGAGTAAATCTCTAGAACCCCTAAGGAAAATGAGAAGGAGTGGGCCGCGTATTTCGCCAGGCCCACCGCGAGAGAAGAAGAAGCCCACAAACACAAGCCCAACCGCAGCAGTCCAACGGGAGGCCCAACGTGTTGAAGTCCAACAAGAAGCCCATGCAGGAAATTACAAAGGAAAAGGGTTCAATATCATAAAAATCTTAACGATAAAACATCATAATATATGTAAGAGACATTGCAGTGTAAGGGCGTGAAAAAGGCTAAATAACAGGCTAGTTTTGAGGGTTGTAGTGTCAGGGGTTGTAAGAGCTTGTCCCCATAAGGGCAAGTTTCATTTTTGTAGTCGGATATATATGAATTCTAGAAAGGGTGTGAAAGAGTATCACATCCAAAATATTGCTAAGCTGTGTGTTTATATTTTTCTCTAAACACATCATTTCCTTCAACCACACGGCATAGCTTAAACACAAGAGAAGATCTCAATTTATTTCTTTTTGCATGCACAAATACATTTGTATTAAGAGCTCATGAAATAAACAATAAGTTCATGAGCAAAAGATCAACACTGCTCCGCCTCATAGCACCTGAAAGGTATATGAAATTAGTTTCGACATACAATTCTCAAATAATACGTCAGCTCCCCAGAAGCCCCAAGACCAATTTCAAATAAGCAATCAAATTCTGGTCGGAATAAACCTGAAATAAGGCATCAAATTCTGAAATCAAAATTCGTAATGAGACAGAAGACTCTAGACATTCCAGGATGATTGACAAAAGAAGTGAATACTTAATGCACAAAAATTAGACAGAAGAGTCGTGGTTACCTATGAGCAGACGCGGCTTCATCGGAATAAACCAGAAATAAGGCATCAAATTGTGAAATCAAAACGCGTAATGAGACAGAGACATTCCACGACGATTGACAAAGGAAGTGAATGCTTAATGCGCAAAAAAACGAGACAGAAGAGTCGTGATTACCTATGAGCAGATGCGCAGCCATCGACTCCCTCTCCATCAGCAGACGCACGACCATCGCCGTGTTCTCCACGAGCCGACGCATAAATATTATGAGACAATGAATATAATGAAATCATTGGGTTTATTTCTATATCAAAAGATTGATTTTTTAGCAAGACAATTGCATGATTTTTTTTAAAAAGAGACATCAGATTTGAGTAATCGTCGATTTTGTGGAAAAGATCGGTTTTATTTGTCAAGGAATGTAAAATCGGTTCCGTATCTTCGTTTGTGTTATCTACGATTTACAGACATAATCAAAGATTGTATCAATACCAGATGACCGCAAGCAATATGAGATGGCATGCCGAACATTCAACTCGTGAAGGAGAAATGAGTCATGCCTCAGATGGTGAAGCATGAAACACTTTAACATGATATATCTTGATTTTGCAGTTGAGAGTCAAAATTTTTATTTAGACCTTTGCAATGCAATGATATTTTTAATCCATTTGGGATGTCTAGGATGAATTATTCATTATGGCCAGTTATTATGACATCGTACAACTTACCACATGATATGTACATGAAAAGAAAATTTTTGTTCTTAACACTACTGATTCCCGGACCTAATCATCCGAAACGAAATTTGGATATATTTCTTCAACCACTGATTCATAAAATTAAAAGAATTGTGGAAGCGAGTTCAAGCATACAACGTCGTGAGGTGAAAAAATTTAATATTATGAGGTGCTCTTATATGGACAATAAGTGATTTTTCAGCTTATCGTATGTTATCTAGATGGACAACGCAAGATCGATTGGGTTGTCCATATTGCATAGGCAAAATAGATACTTTTTAGTTGATGATACATTACGACACAATAAGAAAATTTCAAAACTAATATAGTTGTGCCAAAATCTCCTCCTCTAATTTTGACCGGCGAGGGGATCTTGTATGAACAAATTCTTGCTCTAGATATTCCTAGAAGTATTGATTGTGGAGGAAACAATCGTCTGAGAATATCATTTACTTGCAGAATTGTGTAACATTTTACAAAATATTTGATGACATATTGAAAACTACATATGTGAACATGGATGAACCTCAATTCCAAAAATTCGAAAAAAAAGATCTCCACATGGACCAGAGAATATATAAGTAAATGGTATTTTATTATAAATAATCAATTTTATATAATATGTTGACACTTTGTCGTCGACTTTTTCCTCTATAATATAGAATGAGATGAGCAATCACCCATTGCGGCTACGAGATCTTGTTAAAGGACAGATTGTGGAAGTTATGAGTTGGCTTTCATATTTAACACGTGGTCATAACTTTCACACTTACGTACACGGGAAATTGAAGTCAACTATGAACAATGGTGTATGTATGAAAGGTGTAAGATATTTTGAATCGACTTTAAATGTAAATTTATAAGATTTAAATTTATCTTAAATTTGATTTATAGGTTTGATTATGATCAACTTTCTTGTCATATAATAGAGACGATGAAAGCTGATTACGATCGTACATGTTATAATTTGGCACGAAACGACCCTAATATTGAAGAATGTTGGTGGAAATATTTTGTGATATATTTTAATAATATTTTTTTTATTAAATTTCAAATAATATTTTAAATAAAATAATCATTTGATGTTTCCAGTAAAAATTTGATAAAAATCCCGAGATTATATCGTACTAGTAAAGTCTGAATTTGAACGGGTTGCAGGAATTCGTCTCAAATTTCTCGCAAAAAATTGAAAAAAAATCGAAAGAAGAAAGGGAAACCCGTTTGGATGGCGGTCAATTTCTGGGATGAAATGTGCGCTTATTGGGATGATACCGGATTTAAGATAAGAAGCGAGCGAACAAGTCAATCTTGTCATTGTGATAGACAAGGATACAACATGAGCGCACATATAGCAATCGTTGTTTTGCAGAAGTTTATGAAGATTAAAATTTATAATATTGTTTAAGAATTTATACAATTAATATTTGGTTAATATTTACGAATATATATTTGAAATTTATCTTAGACAAAAGAGAAAGGATCTGAACCATCATACGTAGAATTGCTGGAACGTATGCATATTAAGAATTCCGATGGTTCGTGGCGTGGGTAGATACTAGAGCATAACGTATTGGTGAAGATGTTCAGAACAAGACATCGGAACGAGTGTCCCAAATTCCACCGAAAGAAAACGGAACACAACCTTCTCTTATTCAGTAAGAAAACAACGAGTTGTATCTCGAGGTAAATTTATTACATTTTAATATAATTTGTTATTCATAATTGGAATTACATTTTGATATTTGTTTCACAACAAGTTACACCATATAAAGGTCATATATTTTGTTTTGGAGTAATGACATCACAACATTCAATTTCCTCCAAGTTTAAGTCAAATGCGACAGACCACGAAATGTAAAATACGATAATGCAATCGCTCTAGTCGCAACAAGAATCTGAAGGATGACATCAATGATTAAAATGATGACATCAACGGTTGATGCGCATGCTGAAGGCAAAAATATTTTCCAGTAATTGGGATGCATGCGAGAACGATGATTCCGATGATGATAATTCGGAAATACCACCGATAGATCTGTAATATAGGTTTATTATGCGTAAACATTAACTAATTATTGCTATTTGTAAAAATTTTAAATTAAATTAAATCAATTGTAATTTTGAATTTTTTTGCAAAGGGAACAAGTCCGTCCGCAAAGTTTAAAGACGGGTCGTTGAGCTTCCGTAATTTTCCAACGTTTTTCCGATGATTTTTTTGTCCGTAAATTGGTCGCCTTTCCCATCGAGGACTATCCTATGGTTCGAAATTGCGGACGATTTATAGACTGAATTATCCATCCGTATTTGCGGACGGATTGCGGACTGGTATTGATTGGCGGCATTCGTTTGCGGACTATTTATCCCTAATCTATCGTCAAACACGTTTAAAAATGAATTCTTCCATCACTAAACGTTGATTTTCTAGTAGTGAAGCCATCTCTATTAGGTCTACAATATTTACATACTTTCTCGCTTTTTATTTCGCTTCTAAATCATCACAATGTGCGCATATTGCTTCCCATACCTCGAAATCCATCCACCAAAGTTGATCTTTTTTTCTCTCGATCATGTTTTACAAGGCGATGGGCCACACATGGTGATATGCGATGGGATAGACAAAGTATTAGCATGGATAAGGCAATGTACAATGGATTGGGCGGGACGACACGCGATAGGCTGGATATGGCGATGGAAGATGCGTAAAGAAATGGGAGATGACAATGACAACAAGTTGATTTGGCTAAGATGAGGGAAGGGTCTCAAATGGTGGACAAACGACGATATTTTGACGTGAAGAAAGCTAAAACAATGGGAAAGATGAGAAGCAGGCACAGTCTAAACAAAATCGGCACTGACGGACGAAATTTTTCATTTATAGGAATTTCCTAACATAGTTATAGATCCATCAGAAATTTAGAAATATAATGCATAAGTCGTCAGTAAATTTTAGACAGGATTGGGGCACATTGTCTCGATTTTCCAATGGACGCTAATGCGTTATCTAAATGTGATCTAATCCTAATCAAATTTCAATATTTATATCTAAACTAGAAACTTTACAAGGATACAAACCATGCAGTATCACTGTCGAACATAAGGACTAAGTGGGATTAAGCCTAATGATTTCACAAAAAATATTGATGATTTCATCGGCAACGCCACTACACCAAAAGAAGGCCACACCGATAAGGCGCTAAACCAAGAAACAAAAAAGATAAAGACTTTCCTAGGCCTATTTGCACATGGGCAAAATATAAGATCGTAGAACAAGTCGTTAATGGTAGATAAGGAAGTGTGGGAGTCACTGAACCATAATAATAATTTAAAAAGATATAAGGAAATGGAGAAGATAAAGATCGTTTCTTATCCTTCCTAACTCACCCTAACCAATCTTATTCCACCGAATCCTTTACTTCCTTATTCTGAAGATCTCCAACAATTTGGAAATCTTTCCAAGCCAATTATATCCCACCAGATCATCCACTTTCCTATTCTAAAGATCTCTAACGCTTAGAAAATATTCTCAACCTAATCATATCCCATCAGATCATCTACTTTTCTTCTCCAAATATCTTCATGGCTAGGAAATCTTCGTAAATGGCTAGTAGATCAATTTTTAACCTTTTTACGTATTTTCCTTCATTTTACGTGGAGCCTCTCTTATATATAAGAATTCACCCATTTTTAACCATACATTGAATTTTCAAAGAATAAACTATTTTTTGTTTTTTAATCGTTCATGAAGAACACAATGTCTTTCAGATGTTTCAGGAACAATTGAAAACAAATCTGACTGTATCAAGAGGTTTTTGCACCTCTTGTTATGTCCTTCATTCCAACCTAAAAATCTTGTTTATTCAGCTTCTTCCCTCACAAAACTACTTTTACGTCATGATATAACCTCCATCATCAACCATCATCATACAACATCAACGGATGAACTCTCTTAAAGAGTGCCCTTAGGCCAGTCAAGAGATCTTCCATGTCATCCAACATTCCACCATCAAGAACAAATTTTTGAAGACTGCCCTTAGGTCAGTCAAGAGATCTTCCTTGACCCGGCGAATCTTACTCGAGTGATCGAGAATAATGGATTGTTCGGACTGGTCCTGAAATCCAACACACTATGCGTGTATCAACTATGGTCATGAAAAATAAAAAGTATGGATGTATCTTGTTATGATCAATTAAACAAAACTATAATTAAAATTATAGAAAAAATAAGACGGTGCTTCTAGACTCAAGAATTGTTCTCACGTTCTTGAACTCGCTAGAGGTGTTGAAAATAACAATTGTTCCTATCAAGGAACTCAATCATCTTAAGTTGGTCTACCTACTCTCGTAGTCTAGATCATTGATTTCTTCGTTTAATGAACTACATATTGAACGTTATTCATAATTTACATGCTCTAAAAGTCTAGATTCTTTTCCAACATCTAAATAATTATGAAGTGATGTACATCTTGAATGTTGTATTGCTTGATATCCTCATTCCTAAATAGATATTAGCCTACCTCTTAATATGATTATTCATGCATCTCTTCTACATATGATTTAGCCTAATCCGATGTCTTCATCTGAATCAAACCATTTGACAATCAATTCATGAGATCCATTCAAAAATTGAAAGAACTAAACATGAATAAAATCGTGAATGCAAATATAACATTTATTATCATTAAGAGTAATAAGTTTGCATATACAAAACTCTAGTCTAAAGCACAGATCAAATCTATAGATCTGCATCTTAGAATAAAATACAATGATTAAAAAATAAAAAAATAAGGTTTAAAAGAGCTCAATCGATATCTTGATCAATCGCCGCCATAACGTTGTCTTCAACTCGTTTTCACTGAAAGTTCAATACTTTGTATGTAGTGTGAATATTTTCTTCACTCTTTCTCATGACCCCAATGTGTTTCTCTCAGATTTCTATTTTATATCTCTTATGTCCTTGTCTCTCCCATCTCTATCATATGCCAACTATGCCTAAAGTCAGTGCCTTTTAATAGAAAAAACTTCCTCACACTTAAACAATTCAAAATTTGAAATATTTAGTGAATTTGGTAAAAAATTCGTCCCATGCAGTTGGTTGTTCCATTATTTTTTCCATGCAAGTTAGAGTTAAATTTGACTATTTAAGCCCAACCTCTCCACTGAGCATATGTTCACTCGGGTCAAGAGAATCCACTGGTGTAAATGTTCAGTTAAATGCTCATTCGTGCTACGCTGTGGATTGAGCGAACCCATTGTAAATTTTTCAATGGGTTGTACCGACCAAGTTAACTACTCCTCTGCTTGAGCGATTTCTCTAGAAAATTTATGCATTTGAGTCAAATATGTTCGACCGAGCGATTGGTGCTCGGGTTAAGCGATTTCACTATTTCTGTTTTTTATGCTCGTTTTGTGCTGCATGTTGTCATTTTTACATGATGTGCTTTTTAGTTCCTGTTGTTTGCAAGACCACAAATGACCGAAAAAAGGTGTAAAAAATAAAACAATCCAAAAGGTAACAAAAACATACATCAAATTATAGAGTGAAAATGGTGTGATCAACTCTCCCAAACTTGGCCTTTGCTCACCCTCGAACAAACATAATCAATGTAAAGAATATTCATACTCGCTTAAACTATGTTAATCATGAACAAAATCGTATTAGCTTTCGATAGATTCCTGTAACTTATGGAACGATTCTATGTTATGGAATTTATACTAACACTCGATATCTTTAGAGAAAAAACTTAAAATCCTTCCAAGCATGCTTCTCAAGTTTAAAAATCATTGTTCTAAAGAGAAATTCTATCCAAATAATTTAGGTATGGCTTGATGAAAGTGATAGTCGTGCATTCCCTATCAAGATATCTAAGACGTACGATCCTAATGTAGAACCTACCCTCTCTCAAGGCATAGTAACGTGGTTCGATTGAGTAATCCCCTACTTTCCTGGCTAACACCCCAACAAACCCCATTACGGTTCATGATTCACCCGATTCAACGAACCCCATTACGGTTCATTACTGCCCTACTACCCTACTTTCGCGACCTAGTCTCGGCTTTTCTAAGACTGATCTTCTAGGACTAAAATTCTCCTTTCGATCCTTCTCCTAATCCCTAACACATGTATATACGTGGTCACCGCAAACACAAGATAATAAGCGCTCAGACAAAGAATAGATAAACGAAACAGGGAAATACATTCATAAACAAATAAAAGATGGTCCTAGGATAGCCATGGGCTAATCCCTTCTCCTAGAAAAAATCTACTACTCGACCATGAGTATAAACAACATAAACAAAACAGTAGAGTAAGGAGCATAGAAATAACAATCGAGTGATGATCCCCGAATCAATTCTCGACTCCTTGCGTGCCTCCCGTCAAGGGGACTCTATGGATAGATGGTGGCTGTGCATGGTGTTTTCTGGATGGTGGATGGATTGTGGATGGATGATTCTGATCTTGAGGCTTTATAATTTCAAATGGAAGCTCTTGGCCGACTCATTTCCACTAAATTCATCGGTAGGTTGTTTTACAAAGTCATGCTCGACCGTGCTCCATGTCATGCCCGGTCAAGCATGCTTCTTCCGTGAATGTAGACAAGTCGTTTTCCCATGATGCCCGACCGTGCTCCATGTCATGCTCGGTCGAGCATGCTTCTTTCGTGAATGTAGACAAGTCGTTTTCCCATGATGCTCGACCGTGCTGGATGCATAGCCCGACTGTGCCGCCTTTAGGGGAGGATGCCCGACCGTGCTTTTGGAACGCCCGACCCATGCAGAAGTTACGAGGATGAACTTGCATCAAACGCCCGACCGTGCTCCATTGATAACTCGACCGTGCTGTTGGAATAAGAGAGTGCCCGACCGTGCGTGATACCGTGCCTGGTCGTGCACTTGATAAGGGTGGCTGTTCGGTCGTGCATGTGATCATGCTCGACCGGGCTGTGCCCCTTGATGCATGCTCGGTCGTGCATTTGATCATGCTCGGCCATGACTTGTTTATTTCTCGTTCTGTTTGATTCGTTGTGACCCTCGATGTCGTATTTTGTCCCGTGTATGCTCCTTAGCTTTGAAATGAATCGAATACGAATTAAAACCTATAAGAATTCAAAACACGTAAACAAGTAAAACAAATACAAAATCACACGTAAACCTAAAAAATATGGTCATAAACATCTCTAAAATCATGCGAGAAATGTGTACGAAAACAAGATGATCAAAATCCCCAAACTTGAATGTTTTCTTGTCCCTAAACAAATATAAACATGGAACACGTGGGAGATATAAAAGTCAAGAATTCCCATTTCCCCTATAAATTCCACTAAAGCAAACCTAAATCGATCAACAATCAAGTTAGAGCCAATTTTAGCCTAATAACTTTCAGTATTCATCTTAGGTTCACCATGGCTACCTACAACAAAGCAAATTAAAGACGAGCTAAGTGAGAAACCTCAACTCTCTCTACCAAACGAGACTTCAAACAAATGCTAATCACATAATCAAAGAGGATACTTGTTTTATTCACGAGCTTCTTTATTCTTTCATTCATTTTTTTCTTTCTTTCTTTATTCTTCTTTTATTGATATTGCAAACACAACAGGCTTCTAGGACGTCGGTTGTGAAAGGATTCAACTTTTACTTAGACCCAAGCTACCGATGACGGTATACTCTTGCACCTCATTCAAGAATGCAACGGAGTAGATGGCGTTTTTATGCGCCTTGCTCTTAGGATGTAGAAAGATGATCGCCAACCCACCATTTACACCCGAACCATCGAAAATGTATCAAGGTCAATGCTTTTTAGGAATTATTTCTATCGATAGCGAAGTATTAGTGTGCACTTTTATTTTCTGCAAAACAAGCTCAACTCATACGATCAAATCATCCTCGTGAAAAATAAAAAAAAAACATCTTCTATATGAAGTATAATCATTTGGATAGAAGAATGAACAAGAAACTAACCTAAAAAACTCGTCTAAACTTCCCCTAAATAACACTAGAATTCCCAAAGACTTATGACCCACTCGTTCCTCAACCAACTAATAAGCTCTAACATTCAAGATATCATGGAAAAGGCCAACTTCTTAAGCTTAAGGTGCTGCCATTTGCTGTGAACGTTCCGCTAGAATGGCTCCATAGTTGTATCTCTCCATGTGTGAAGACTTCTCGTACCTGAAATCGACCAGGCCAATGGGAACGTAATTTGCCCGGGAAAGAATTAAAACGAGAGTAAAAAAGTAGAACAAAATCACCTGGCCGAAAGTCACGAGGTATGGTCTTTGTATCGTGCCATGTTTCAGCTCGGTTGTCTTTCTCATAGCGCATTGTCGTCGTCGCTCCTTTCTCTTCTAAACATTGGTGCAGCCTCATTTGATTGCCGATGGATGTTTCACGACTGTCCTCTTTAAGCATCCAGCGCATACATATTGAAGGGCTCACTCTCCTACGCATCTTGAGACGAATGTCTCATGCCAAAAAGAAGAAGGAAGATGTTCGAACTGAAGCCTAGACGCCTTCTTTCACTACAAGAAATTCACAGATTAGGGACTGAAGAATCAGTCCCTAATCCGTCCGGAAAGGCATTTAGGGACTGATTAGGGACTGGCACGCGCCGTCCGCAAACGAGCGTCGGCAATCAGTTCAAGTCCGCAAACCGTCCGCAATTTCGGACGTAAAAGGTAGTCCGAAAACCGTCGCAAAATTCCGGACGGAGGTAGTCGTCGGGAAATTTCCCGACGGCGAAATTCCGTCAGGAAACGCCGTCGGAAAGTAATTTTTTTTAAAAAAAATTTCCGGACGGCGTATCTCCGTCCGGAAATTTCCCGACGGGGTCGCCGTCGGGAAATATTTTTTTTAAAAAAAAATTCCGGACGGCAGCCTGCCGTCGGGAAAATTT
>CM071874.1:33381673-33440558 GCA_036759665.1 Gynandropsis gynandra
GCCGGTCAAAATTGGAGGAGGAGATTTCCGCACAACAATATTCCTTCTGAAATTCCTCCTTTTGCGTCGTAATGTATCATCAGAAGGAAGAAACCGGCGATGACAATCAAACCAACTCGTCTTTCGTCCATACTTCAACTGAAAAGCATCTGTTTCCTCCATGCAATATGGACAAGCCAATCGACCATGCGTTGTCCATCCAGATAGCATACCATAAACTGGAAAATCACTTATTGTCCACATTAGAGCACCTCGTAATATAAAATTTTGTCGTCTCGAAACATCGTACGCTGGAACTCCCTTCCATAATTCATTCAATTCTTCAATTAGTGGTTGAAGAAATATATCCAAACTTCTTTTCGGATGCTTTGGCCCGGGAATCAATATTGTTAAGAACAAAAACTCACGCTTCATGCACACATCTGGTGGTAAATTATACGGTGTCATAATAACTGGCCACAACGAATAATTTCTCCCAGACATCCCGAATGGATTAAAACCATCAGTGCAAAGGCCTAAATAAACATTTCGAATCTCAGCTGCAAAATCCGGATATACCTTGTTAAAATGTTTCCACGCCTCACCATCTGAGGGATGACACGTTTTTCCGTCAGGACTTGAATGCTCGGCATGCCATCTCATGTCGCTTGGAGTCTTCTCCGATTGATACAATCTTTTTATCCTGTCTGTAATTGGCAAATACCACATACGACGAAACGAAACCGATTTTCCATTTCTTGTCAAATAAAATCGATCTTTTCCACAAAATCGACAATTGACCAAATCCGAAGTTTCTTTCCAGAAAATCATACAGTTGTCTTGGCAAACATCAATCTTTTGATACGGCAATAAACCCAATGATCTCATCATCTTCTTTGTTTCATAATATGACTCGACTGCATTATTATCTTCAGGCAAATAATCTCTAACTAATTGCGATATAGAATCCATGCAATTCTGAGAAAGATTATTTTCTGTCTTCAAATTCATTAACCATGCAGATAAAGACAACCGTGATAAACCACTTCTACAACCATCGTACAGTGGATGCCTAGCATTTTCTAACATTTCAAAAAATGTTTTTGCTTCTTCATTCGGATCTTCTTCAATATTTTCATATTCGTTTCTTTCAACGAACGCATTTTGCACCATTTCTACATAAGGGTTTTCTACATCTTGAAAAGTCTGAGAGACTTCATGATTTACGATACCCCTACTAAAATTTTCCACAACACCCCTCGGTCGTGGTGCAAAATTCTCTCCATGAGATAACCAAATAAAATAATTTGGAGTAAACCCTCTTAAATAGAGATGATTCCAAACGGTTTTCTCATTAACGAAATTGTCATTTTTGCATTTTATACAGGGACAAACCAACCTACCGTTTTCTCGATAAACTTGTTGATTTGTCGCCACCGTCATAAACTGTGTAAGGCCTTCTAGAAACTCCTTCGATACACTTTGAGTTTCCGGATCAATTCTTCTATACATCCATTGTCTCGAAACGAAAATATTCGATCTCGACGACGATGCCATTAGAATTAGAAACAATAACAAGATATACAGAGAAATATATGAGATTTGTGTGTGAGAAACGGGTAGAAGAGAAGAGATTAAATAGAAAATTTTAAGACCGATTCGGGACGAATTGCGGACTGGAATGAATATTTCCCGGCGAACCGTCCCTAAGTCATCTGTAATTAGGGACGAAATAGGGACTCAAATAATTCCCGTCGGTAAATTGCGGACTGCTGACTCAGCAGTCCGCAAATTTGCGGACGGATGACCAGCAGTCCGCAAATTTGCGGACGGATGACCAGCAGTCCGCAAATTTGCGGACGGATGACCAGCAGTCCGCAATTTTCCGACCGAAATTATTTGAGTCCCGTGACATTATGCTCACGTTTGCTCCCAATTTGCATAAAGCTTTTTCGATGTCAATGTATGGGATGGAAAAGCTTTGGGGACCCTTTAAATTTGGTGGCACCTTATTTTGGAGAATTGCGCTGCATTCCTCGGTTAGTGTTATTGTCTCACTTTCTTTGATACGCTTCTCCTTGGAAAGATACTCCTTAAGATAAATTGCTCGATTGGGTATCTCTTGGAGCGCTTCCACAAATGGCATGTTGATGTCGAGCTGCTCGAGGGAACAGAAGAATTTGGTCACACTCTCTCTATTCTTGTTGCTCACCAAGCGTCCAAGAAATGGTATAGGAGGTTCGTATGCCGACAGAGCAATATATGGCTTCTCTACGTCAGACTCATACCCTTCCATGATCGCAACTCTGCCCTTTGCTTTGTCCACTGAATATCAAGAAACGTTCTCTTGCGCTTTGGGGATGGGTTCTCGATCGTATCCTCGCTGCATAAAGTGATGGCTTTTACGTGCTCTCTTGGGTTTGGATCAGGCTTTTCGGGTAGCATTCCGAGACTCCGAGAGGATGAGGTAGCTTGCTGTGCAATGGAATTTTCAAGGATCTTGACATGCTTGCTCAAGGATTCCATTTGAGTATTCAGCTCATTGATCGCAGTCCCCACTTCATGCGTGCTCAAAGAGTCCATTCGAGTTTTGAGTTCATTCATCGCTGCTCCCATATCGCATTGAATTTTACTTGAAGTGATAGTTTCTCCTTGATGCTGTCTTGATGTTTCTTTTGCTCTTTGATGAATTTGAGCATCACCGCCTTAAGGCTTGACGAAGGAGTTTGAAGAGGTTGAGGAGCTTGTTGGAGTGGCTGTGGTTGCTGATATGGCTGCTACCTTTGCTGAAAACCCGAAATTTCACCGGTTGTGTCGTGTGATACCAGAGATTCGGGTGATTCCTCCAATTCGGGTTGTATGAGTTTCTAAATTGTGTGTTGCCTTGCTGATGGGCGTAGTTCATCTTTTCCATGCCTTCTTGCATTGGGCACTGGTAAGCCATATGATCCGTATCTCCACAATTTGCACAATACATGGCATTCACCGCATTGCCCATTCACCGCATTGCCCATCGCTCTTTCTTGATTCACTTCGTAAAGACCTCCTATCTTGTTTGGCATACTTCTTGGTGTAGACCACATGGTGTGGTTCATTGCACAATTGTCGATAAGCTCGTATTTCTCTTCAACGCTTAAGTCCATGAATGATCCTCGAGCAGCATTGTCTAATGACGTTCTATGTTCATACATGATCTCATTGTAGAATGTCTGGATCACGTATCACTGCTCTAGACCGTGATGAGGACACATTTTCAAAAGGTCCTTAAATCTCCCCCATGCTTCGAATAACGTCTCTCCCTCTCGACATCTAAACATCGTTATTTCTCCTTGCATTTGAATCGTCTTGCTCGGAGGGAAGAACCATGGTAGGAATGTCGTGAAAAGCTGGTCCCATGAAGAGATTGTAACCACGTTTTTGCTCTTCCCCCAATGGAGAAAGGGAAGAGACGCAGCAAAATTGCATCTTCCCAGACTCCATGAATTTTGAATGTGCTTGAAAGCTCTAAGAAGTCTCGTAGATGTTGATGAGGGTCTTCGTGATTTCCGCCCATGAATTGTTTTTTGTATAACATGTTGATCATCGCGGGCTTGATCTCGAATTGTTCCCTAGCAACAGAGGGCGTGCTTATTGCAGTTTGGACATTGTTCATGTTTGGCACCACGTAATCACGGAGACGGCGTGGTGGAGGAACCTGCGGTTGCTGTAATTGCGCCATATTACCGACGGGTAATTGCGACTGTCCGTGACCATCCGATTCATCGTTTTGATTGTTCATTGTTCGTGGATTGGTGATGTCTACTCTTTCTTCTCCCTTGCCCTTCTTTTGCTGTCTAATCGTTCTCTCAATCTCGGGGTCAATTCAATGCAAATACGAATTACCGCGAGATCGGGTTATGCACCTACAAAGAACAAGTAAAAAGAATTACTAAAAAAAGGAAAAAACAAATCCTAGTATGATTCAAATTTTGAAACTACGACGTGTTGACAATTAGTCCCCGCCAATGTCGCAAAAAACTTGATATGTGTCAAGTTAAACAAGTTAACCTAAAACTACCCACAAATGCACGGCACATGTGTAGTAATTAAGGTGTCGATCCCACGAGGACTAATGTAACACGGTCTAAGAATCAAATCGAAGCAATGCTTGCTGCGATGAAATAAGGATGGTGAGATGCAAATATGATGATGAATATGCAGTGGAATGGGGAGTTCTAAACAAAGAGGAAAACGTTCTAGGAATCCTGTTTAACCGCATAGCTTTCAAAACCGACCCTCGATCTATCTAATCGTGTATTCCCTATCAAGAGATCTAAGGCGGACAGTCCTAATGTTGAACCTACCCTCTCTCAAGGCATAGTAACGTGGTTCGATTTAGTCATCCCTTACTTTCCTGGCTGACAGGCCAACTAAACCCCATTACGATTCATGATTCGCCCGATTCAACCCTCAACCGTTATTACCTTACTTTTGTGACCTAGTCTTCGTTGTTCTAAGCCTGATCTTCTAGGACTAGAGTTCTCCTTTCGGTCCTTCTCCTAATCCCTAACACATGTATATACGTGGCCACCGTAAACACAAGACAATAAGCGCTCAGAAAAAGAATAGAAAAAGGAAACGGAGAAATGAATTCATAAACAAATCAAAGATGGTTTCGGGATAGCCATGAGCTAATCCATCTCCTAGAAAAAATCTACTACTTAATCATGAGTCTAAACAACATAAATGAAACAGTACAGTAGGAGCATAGAAATATCAAACTAGTGATGATCCCGAATCAATTCCCGACTCCTTGCGTGCCTCCCGTCAAGGGGTCTCTATGGATGAATGGTGGCTGTGTATGGTGTGTTCTGGATGTAGATGGATTGTGGATGGATGATTCTGCCCTTGAGGCTTTATAATTTCAAATGGAAGGCCGACTCATTTCCACCAAATTCGTCGGTAGGTTGTTTTACAAAGTCATGCCCGATCGTGCTCTATGTCATGCTCGTTCGGGCATGCTTCTTCCGTCAATGTAGACAAGTTGTTTTCCCATGATGCCCGACTGTGCTGGATGCATAGCCTGACCGTGCTGCCTTCAAGCGAGGATACCCGACCATGCTGTTGGAACGCCCGACCCGTGCAGAAGCTACGGGGATGAATTTGCATCAAACGCCCGACTGTGCTCCATTGATAGCCCGACCGTACTGCTGGAACAAGAGAGTGCTCGACCGTGCATAATACCATGCTCGGTCGTGCACTTGATCATGCTCGACTGGGCTGTGTCCCTTGATGCATGCTCGGTCGTGCATTTGATCATGCTCGGCCATGACTTGTTTATTTTTCGTTCCGTTTGATCCGTTGTGACCTTCGATATCATATTTTGTCCCTGTATGCTCCTTAGCTGCGAAATGAATCGAATACGCATTAAACCTATAAGAACGCAAAAACACATAAACAAGTAAAATGGATACAAAATCACCTATAAACCTCGCAACTATGGTCATAAACATCTCTAAAATCATGCGAGAAATGTGTATGAAAACGAGATGATCAAGAAGAAATATGGAGTTTTTGGCCTTTTTTCTTTTTTCTTTTTATTTTTGCATGTATAGAATTATGATCATTTTAAAAAAAAAGTTAGATAATAGAAGCCATAGCGAACATCCACACATCATGATTGTCGTCACCCTAGGGCGAGGTAACTGAATCTTGTTCGAGTGAAAAATACTTGACTATGAAAATATAGTTACAGTCGAATAAGATGAAAAGGGCCCAATACTCAAACAATGTGGACAACTCTTATTAAAATGTATAAGCTTGGAACTAAGGTTTTAGGACAATCTTAAGATGACTAAGTGTCAATTACCCCACATAACAGTAGAATCTACCTAAGCTTGAACCATCTAAGTTAACTATACTCGACAATTAACTCATAATGCTTGTTGATACTAAATACGATATACTTAGCTATTTAGGCAAGAAAATTCAGTAATCTTCTATCCATAACATGTTTACCTTGTAGCTAAGTGAAGTGTATATGTGCTCTTATTTATCTCCTTAAATGAACCTACATGCAATCTAAAATCCAACCTAAATGATCATAAATAGTGACTATGATGTCAATATATGCTTCCTCTAGACATAGACTAGATATTGTGCTCGGTGTTGAAGTAACATGTGTGAGTTTACCATAGCAGATAACGAAAGAAAAGGATAGAACACATAACGTCAATTGATGAACTTTTGATGTTGCAATGACTCATATTTTGAAATCACAATCAAAAGAGAGAGCCTCGAGTACCATACATCAAGATAGACATCAAATAGCTTATTTACAATTTATTATAAAATAAAAATAATAAAAAACGATAAATGAAAAAGTGGAAGAAATGTCGCTGCAAGAAATTCTAGTGCTTCATAGCTCAAAGAATTTCGGTGTGTTATCAAAGTGTCGCGGGGTTACCCGTACTTTATCCAACATGTAGAATTCTAGTAAGGTCTAAATATGCTCGACTAGAGTTAATATGGTCAAGTAAATGGGAAACACCTTAATTATACCCAAACGCTAGTTAATAAGCGTTTTCTTTTCATAACAGAAACTAGAATGCAAACAGACATAAGTAATTCTGAAAAAAATTAAAGAAAACGAGAAAAACGTGAATTGGTTTCTCCCTCCTCGAAAAAATCTATTTTCTGATGGCCACACACATTACACTTGTTTTGAGGACATTTTTCTCGAGATGTTTTTAAGTCGAAAGAATATATTCGAAAACGTTTACATTCCTTATGACTCGCCCCAAGCATTTTAGAGCTCACTCTCGCTCGACCCAAGAATTTTCTCTAATTTCTTTTCATTCCTCTAAAAAACTGTTGTATGTTGTTTCTATGGTTCTTCCATATGCCAATATGGACTCAAAAGAAAATATCATCCTCAAAAAATTGATAACCTAAAGTTCCAAAAAAAATCCTGAAAGAAAATAAAATAAAGATAGTCCTAAAAAGGGTTCAGAATGTCTCCTAAAAATAATCGTTTAAAGTCCCGAGCTTGACCATATCATCTTCTATTCTCAAGAATTTTGATCAGGCTTTACCCGGGAGTGTTCCTATCGTTTTTTGTGAGGTCGTTGCAAGCTGGTTGACTTGGTTATTGAGTACCTTGATGTGTAGGTGAGTCTATCGATTTGTTTTTCGATCACTCGCTTGAAGTCTTTACGATCAGCCTTCAATCCACCAAGCTCCATGTTTTAGGTGTTATGTTCTTAGATACGCTACGAGAACATGGACTTGATCTCATCATCCGCTTTAGGTTGTTGCGGTGCCAAAGGATCTCCTCTCTACTGGTAGATTAGATTGTGTTATGTCGGCCTGTTTTGGATATTCTTGTTCTGGGTTTATCTCGGGAGTGCTTGCAGCTACTAATTCTCTTGTTGTGTATTTTACACATTACCGACATTCTCCATGTAGTTTAAACTTCAAAATGATCGCCCTAGTACCCTTTAAGAGCCATCATTGGTAATGCTTTGCATTTCATGTTGACCATCTCTAGCTTTATCTCAACTACCTTGTCTCGGAGGGTTGAGACATTATGCTCTGAATCCTTTAGGGAATCTCTTCGCACATAATCACTTGGAGCAATCCTTTCGTTAGATATCTTCTCAATTCGCTCCCCTAGCAAGGTCAAATGCAGTTCGTGTAATGATCATCCACATGTCGCACTGATTCATATCTAGATATCCTCTCGGAGTCTCTCAGTGAATGTTGAAAAGAGGTACTTCAGATCCATCTCGTGATGCAAGTAAACATGCACATTGATAACCTTTAAACCTTTCCTAGCATTGTATAGTATCTGGACATCCTCCTATGCAAAGGAATTTATCTTGGTCTGCGACATCTACCTTTTATGTCGTAGGAAAAATCTTATCATGAAACATTCCTCAAGGTGACTCGATGTGTTGTCATTTCTGCTTCCTATCCATTAGGGAGAACGAGAAGGCCATTAGCATGATCGTCTCGTTAGTCACCCCTTGGATTTGCTTGAGCGAGTCATGTAGCATCTTGTACCTCATAAGGTGGAGGTTTGGGTCTTCATTTGGATGTCTTAGAAACATGATTTGATTCATCATATGCAAAAATTATGGCTGAAGCTCAAATCGACTATGATAAATGTTAGAACTTCGAATGCATGACACGAGTTCAATGTCCTTAGGAGTTGTATGTCCTCGAAGTCTCCTTCTTTGAAATCATGTTCCTGACATTGTCTGCCATCCACCTCCTATTTGTTTGCTTTCAAATTGTCCTTGTGGTCATGTTAATTTTTGGATCGAGCGCTAAAAATCTTGAACTTCCAGCACTTCTAGTTAAAAATTAAGTACTTGCATAAAAAAGAAAAAAAGATGTGAGTAGCAGACTAAAGAAAAAACACAAAATTAAAATATGACCTAAATTCGTAATATCAACTAGACATTAGTCTCCTGAAATTGTGCCAAAAACTTGATGAGTTTTCTAGGTTATCTAATCCTAATCAAGTTTTAATACTTATATCTAGATTAGATATTTTGCAAAGATACATACTATGTAGTACTACGCTCGAACACGAGACAAACTGGGTCTAAGACGAATGATTTCATGAAAACTATGGTCATAAAAAATTAGAGTATGAGTTAGTTATGAACAAGTAAAATAATTTATGATTATAATTAATTATATGCAAATAATACGATGCTTCTAGACACAAGAATTGTTCTCACATATACGAACTTGATAAAGATTTTGAAAATATCGTTATTATTCCTATCGGGGATTGTTTCAGTTTTTTAGTTCCTTTTTACTACTATTTTGTGTCATTTTATGTTTTTACAGGCTATGAGGAATAAGGAGCACATTAAGGACAAATATGAAGCATGACAAGTTTTCAACACAAAACGAACATCAAGGAAAAAAAACAGATAAATCGCTCAACTCGTGTCCATAATCACTCGGTTGAGCGTGTAAGGATAGGATACAAAAAATTTCTCGAGAAATCGCTCAAGTAGAGCGACTAAGGACTCAGCTAGTATGAAGAACCAAAGTAACTGTTATATAGGTTTGCTCGACCCGTGCGATAAGACAAACGAGTGATGCTTTTCATTTCCATAGGTTTGCTTAACTATAACTCAGTCAAGCGATGTGATAGCTTATGTCAAAGCTAGCTCCGACTTACATGGGACACACACAAAATATCCAACCATTCGGCCTAAGCTGACACCAGCTCAGTCAAGCATTTTGCTGATTTCACTTAATAATTCAAATTTTGAATTATTGTAAGATTGAAGAGTTTACCTATAAGCTGGAGGCCGAAACTTTACAAAAGGAGGATGGAAGTAAGACAAAAAAAAAGACTAATGTGGTTGTGCAAATGGTGAGAAAAAACTATCAGATTTCATCGAAGAAACGACCTATTGGCGAAAGCGAGTCAAATGCGAGATCATAGTGACGAATGATCGAGATGTCAAATGACCGATGAATTCAGGATCTCATGAGCAGTTGTTCATGATCCTAATACAAACAGAAGAGGTCACGAGTGCAGAAAGCTTGATCAAGCATAGGATGAGCATATTATCTAACTTGGATCCCTCGTTCGAGCTGAAACCTACATGTCTAGAATATAATCTGCATATCGAATTACTTGACCAAGTCTAGGGTTGTTTGCCTCAAGCTGATCATCCTTTTGAGGCACTTGATTGATCAGAAGACGACACAACTAAAGCATATTTTCTGAAGCTCGGTGGAATACAAGAACAAATGGAACTGTTTGACCAGAACGCTCAGAAATTCGACCCAATGCACAGATACTTGACCGAGTGTTGCTCCCATGTTATCGATTTCTTGTTTGCAATGATTGAAACGATTTACTATTCTTAACTTGTAGAAGTTGGCTTTGAAACTCTTATCACATACCTTTTTGTTAATTCTTCAAGAACTTCAGAGTTTTAAATATTATTCTTGCGACTTATTAATACTAAACCAAAATGTAGTGGCATCGACTGTACATTTGGAGTACCTTGATAGTTTGTAACAAGATTTGAGATGTTTATCGTACAAAGAACAAATTCCAAATTTTATTATCAAGTTATTAAGGTTTTAAACGGTAATTCAATTGTTCTAATTCTAAGAATATTGATTTAGACTCATCTAAACGAAGATTGACCCTAACATATGAGAGACATTTTGTCTCAGCCATTCATCAATTAAACTAAACTATCTTAAATCAGAAATCTATTATTGCATAAATGACTTTATTTTATTATATTTTATTTTATTTTAATATACCAAACAAATATAAACTGACGAGAAAATGAAATAACACATGGTTACATGAAATAGATAAAGTCCAAATCATAAACGAACACATAATATTGCAAATAATCAAAGAACTGAATAATTGACGTGCATTGATTGGAGAAGACAATCCACCAGAAATGGATCCGTCCAATTAACAAAGATCTAAAATTTAACTAAAAAAAAAAGAAGAGAAACATGATTTTAGACATTGCCATAAAAACCATACGGTCTATAGAGAAAACATATCGTTTATGTCCCCTTGTCCTTAACCACGTCTTTTGCGATCACAGTCGTAGCCACTTTATATCACACCAAAATTATCAATCTATTAGACATTAGATTTATACTTGAATTAATAAAACTATACAATTAATCTACAAATTAAAAAAAATCCCATTTATCATTATTATATTTCTGTTAGGTTAATCTCACTTTAAAATTTTTCAAATAGAACTTAGATTGAATTAAAATAGATTTACCGTCAAAATTTTTGTACAATAGTTTTTTCCTTCAAAAATATTATTTTAATTTGATTTTCTATCTCAAAATTTATCTTCTCTCGACATATGGTTCTCGTTTTATTTCTACGAAAAAAATTCATCATTTAATCAACATTAAAAATTCGTTAAAATATTTCAAAATCTTTATACTCCAAAAATAATAGTTTTATAACCAAAGAAACATACATTTAACAATTTAAAACAATCTAAAAGAAAAATATTACAATTGGTGAATTCAATATGAATTTTTGCAAAAATTGAATAGCTTATGAAGAATCAGACGGGTTTTTTACGTTTAGTTAACATAATTTTTTTTTGCAAAAATGAAATAGTTCGAAAGAGAATAGGATAGAACCAAATTTCGAAATAGAATTAAAGGAATGCTTAAATCGATTGAAGAATTGAACTAAAAAATATTCTTAAAATGAAAAAGATGATTCTCTTAAATATTTTAATGAGTTTGTGTATTCATAGATTAGTTCATATATTATAAGGTAAAATATAAAGAGTTTGTTTATTCTTATATTTAAATTGGCAAAATATCAAGGACACCTCCTAAGGCATCCTTGCTTCACCTATACCCATGCAAACCTAAAGATTAAAAATAAAAATGAAGAAAAGATAAATGTGCCCTTTTTTCACGTGAAAACACACACTTTGACATTTTTCCTATACCTAATTAAAACTTGGGAGTAGGGAGCGAGATGTGATTTCAAAGTTGAGAGCAAGAATCGAGTTCAATGTAAGGAAGAAGAAAATTTTGAAGTTGAGATCAATGAAATTTTGAAGTGAGAAAGAAAGAAAGAAACGACAAGGATCAGTAATGAAGAAGAGAGCACGAGTCAATCTTCAATGGCGTCTATGAGTGGATCGATTTCTAGGGTTTTCCGTTGTAGATGAAATACATTAGAGATTAGGTTGTTGAAAACGAAATTGTTTGTTGATTTCAAATGTGTATGAGTCTCAATGAGTCGCTTGAGTCTCAGTGACTCGTTTGAGTCAAAGAGGGTTAGGAGTCTCAGTGAGTCTCTTGAGACTCATGACCCTCTTCGACAGGTTCATTGGATCTCAAGGGTCACTCTTGAGTCGCAAGGGTTGTTTGAGTCTCATGGAATTGCTTGAGTCGAAAAGGGTCATGACCCTCTTCGACTCGATGAGACTCCTGACCATCTTCGACTCAAGACACTCATTGGATTGCGAAGGTCGCTTCAATCGCAAGGGTCGCTTGATTCGCTAGGGTCGAGTTGCAAGGATCGCTTGAATCGCAAGGGTCACTTGAGTTGTTGGGGTCATTAGAGTCGCAAGGGTCGCTTGAGTCGTTAGGGTCGCTTGAGTTGGTAGAAGTCTAATGTATTCTTAATTGGTCATTTTGCAGGTTCCACCAGAGCCGAAGTTTCTCTATGAATTCAAGCACATGGATAGAATGCCAAAGATTACCACCAAGTGTTAACCTTACGAAACAATAAAGAAGTTGGGAGGAATCTTAGATAAAGATGAGTTGCATTACTTCAACAAGCAGTCACAATTTAAACGTATATTCCATTTCCAGTATGACTCCATCTTGACGAAGGTTCAAATATCTATCCTATTAAATCACTTTGTGACTATACAGGACAATAAGGCGTTATGGTTTGTCGTAAACGATGTTCCCATCCGGTACTCTATAGTGGAGCATGCACTAATTACCGGATTGAACTGTGGACCCTATCTCAGATGATGGGAGTTCAAAAGGTGTGCTACATTCAGGCTGAAGAATTTCAACGGTGAAAAGGTGACCATCGCAGAAGTGGGTGAAAAGCTTGTGAAGGTAAAGAATTACGCCGACTGGAAGATGTTGAAAACTTTGATGGTGTTGTGGCAAGTTCTGGATCACAAACCTTCATCAAACAATTCTATCAGTTATGATCTGATTAACATTGTTGATGACTTGGAATTTTGTGAAGGCTTTCCATGGGGGCGTTACACATTTGAGAAGCTTGTGGATACTTGCCACAAGCACGTTAACGGGGAATCACCGGAACAAAAATTGCATTATGACGATTTCATTATCCCACTCATGGTAAGTTGCATATATTATTAGAATAACATGAATGTTTTTTTACTTATTGTGTTCTTATCATTTTTTAATGTTTCGGTTACTTCCATTCGAAACCACCCTTAGTTTGGATGAAACGAATGGTACGTTGATGTTATGGGTGTCGATCCATCATGCACAAGGATGTGCAAGAAGCGAGCTAAATCCAATTTTAACCCAAAGTATGTAGACGTGATCATATTGGAGATTCTAAGGTAAAAATTACACAAAGATCACAATGGTCACAGGGATCACAAGGGTCATAAAGGTTATTTGTTTTTTTTTTTTTTTGCAGGATATAGAAGTATTGTTCAAGCTAGAGACGATGGAAAGCTTTACTTTTTGATCTGTAGGATTATGAGGGATGCAATGACCTAGATGTTCAGATATGGATGGAACATCTACAAAGAAATCTAAAGGGTATTTTTGGGAGGACATCCGTAAGCTCAAGCTGCTGACCCGAAAAGCAATTCTTGATGAGAAATAGAAAGGGAAAGAACATAAAAGTTAGAGGAAGAAGATAAAGGGTGAAGAAGCAATAGAGGTGGTAGATGTACCAACCATATCTGAACCTGATGAAGATGAATGATTTGTAGAGGCTGAAGCTGATGAAGAAGAAGAAGGAGGTGATGTTGAAGCTGAAGCTGAAGAAGAGACTGAAACTAAAGGAGAAGAAATTGTAGTCTTACTGACACTGGAGTAGAAATTAATGAAGGAAATAAAGAAGTCGGAGAAAAGAATCATCAACATTGTAAGAGACCTTCTAAGGGACGTCGGGTTTTATTTGCCTAATCCAAAATCAAAGGCGGCAAATCCCAAATGTGTTGACAAGGCAAAAAAGACTAATGGCCAAAAGGCGGCAAAATCAAAGGCTGACTAGAAAGATACAAGCACTACACACGAATCTTACACCACTCTAAGAGATAATGATTTTGAATTCCTTCGGCGTCCATATCCAGTGTCAAGAGAAGAGTCGATGGAGTCAGAGACTGAAAATGACTCTCGAGATGGCTCAAAAGAGGAGGAAACAAATATTTCAGCATTAATTGAAAATATTACTTCTACCGCTAATCCTTCAAGTGGGCTTCAGCTCAGCATTCCTCTAATTAAATATATTTCTTAGAGGTTCCTCCAGTGGTTGCTCCTGTCAGAAGAGGTTGCTGGTGATGTTGGTGCTGAGGAAACTTCAAATGTTACTCTCGAAGTTCCACCAAATAAGTAATATTGAGTCACAAAGGTCATTTGAGTCAAAAGGTCGCAAAGGTCACATGGTAATAAAGGTCGCATGGGTCGTAAAGGTTGCATGGGTCGAGAGGGTCGCATGAGATGCATGGGTCACATATGTCGCAAGGGTCGCATGGGATGCATGGTTCGCAAGGGTCACATGATATGTCGCAACGGTCGCATATGTCCCATTGGTTGCATATGTCGCAAGGGTCATATGGGTCGCAAAGGTCATCAATGTCACGAAGGGTGAACCAAATAAATGAAGTAATTTTTATGCAGTTGCTGGCGTTGGTGTTCCTGACAAGTTTCTTGCAGAGTATACTCTAGTGGTTTCTGTCAAAGAGGTTGTTGCTAATGTTGGTGCTGAGGAAACTCCATAAGTTCCAGTCAAAGCGGTCAATGCATATGTTTTGTCGAAGTTCCACCAAGTAAGTAATATTGAGTTACAAAGATCATTTGAGTCAAAAGGTCGCATGGGTCCCAAAGATCGCATAGGTGGCATGGGTCACAAAGGTCACACGGTTCACAAAGATCGCAAGGATTGCATGGGCCACAAGGGTCGCATATATCCTATGGGTCGCATATTTCACAAGGTCGCTTGGGTCACATATGTCGCATCGTTTACAAAGGTCATCAATTTCACGAAGGATGAGTCTAATGAATGAAGTAATTTTTATACAGATATTGGAGCTTCATCGGATGAGTATGATGGTCCAATGATAATTAAACAAAAGTTAAAACCATCGAAGGTAAAACACGAGCCATATGTTGAACCTCCATCTACTGAGCCATAGGTGTAAAGACCAAATACACTTGGAGAACAAAACCCACAAGGTGGACCAATAACAAGGGCAATGAGAGGAAGGGAGAGGGGGAGGAGAAAGCGAGTGAGAGATGTAGATAAATTTGTTATTGCAGAAGAACCCGCAAAAAATGTTGTTCAAGAACCTGCAGAAAAGGTGGTTCAAGAACCTAAAAGGAGTCGAAATTTTTTGTAGAAACCCAATGGATTGGAACAGGGAAAGATAACCTGAACTCTTTCGTTTATTGATGCTAGTAGTGTCCAGTTGACTAGTCTATATAAATTTATGACGAAACTTCGCCAAGAATTTTAGTGGAAATCTAAAATAGTCTGTCCCAGGGGGCAGTGTTCTAGAAGATCATACTAAAGGATGGGGTATGGCTTGAAGATGATGTAAGTTCTTTTTAACCCTTTGTCACGAAAGTTACAAAGGTCATAGAGGTCATTTTGGGTCATATGTATTCATGTGTCAATTTGTTTTTGCAGCAATATGATGAGGCATTGTTCGATCTGCATAATCGAATTCGGAAATATTCATTTCGATATAGGTCAAAGAATTATTAAGTTTGTGATCTTGATTTTATGCATTCGCTCAAGATATGGATGCATACGTCGAAAACAGTGGCGGAGTAAGATGGCATTTTCGATAGATAAATTTTTAAAGAATTTTGTTCAGTCGAGGACGAAGACGAGAGATGATGAGAGTTAGAGCGACACATGGGTGGAAGATGATGGTAGTTAGAGAAAGAAGATGATGGTAGTTAGAGAAAGAGTGAATCGGTGTTCGAAAAAGGGAAAGGCAGAAATTCGAAAAGACATCACTCTAACATCGAACCTATAGAAGGGTACAAAGTGTTGCATTGTACAACATGTGACCAACTTTCCCACGTTGTTATGTTTTTTGAAATGTTGGGGAAAAATTCGCAAGGGTCGCATGGGTCCCATGGGTTGCAAAGGTCACATTGGTCACATGGGTCATATGCCCATGGATGGCATGGGTCGCATATGTCGCAAGGGTCGCATAGATCGTAAGGGTCACATGGATCGCAAAGTCACAAAGGTCACAGTAATCCTTAAATGTCAATGAGGAAAAATAGATGCAAAGTTGATGAATTTTTCGTTTTTAATGATGAAATGATGTAAGCCAAGGTTTAGCCCAAATAAAACAAATTAACAAACCTTTCTTTTTCTTTTGAAGTTGGTGTTGTCTCGATTCTCACAATCCAAACACTATCAGTGATGGTATTTGTAGTCTCGAAAAAGATGAGGTTTTTCTTCGAGCCTCACCGGTTTCAATCACAGCAATCAAGAACCGGATACACGGTTTTTTGGTAAACCAAACGCATTGTATCCCGGAGGTAGTATGTTGAACATAATTCTGGTATCTTGTGACCTTTATCAACCTTATGTGCAGCCGCAATTGCGTGACTGCATGGATACTTATCCACATCAAATATTTTGCAGCCGCACTTTCTTTTTTTAAGACTCACTACAAATCTTATACCATTCTAATTTCTCACCTCATACTCATCACTCAGTCTGTTCAATTCAATAATCTCATACTTGGATATCTGTCCAAACCGTTCATGTAACATTTTCTCAACATACGGTGTTAATTTTAGAGAATCATCACCAGTAGCTGCTTCCAACCTATATCTATTGAACCATTCCACTGTCTTTTCCAAACAAATATCTAAAAGCTTTAGGAGCGAAAACTTTTTTGACGTCTTCAACGTGAAATTTATTGACTCGGGCCTAGTAATGGTTAATAAGTGGTATCTTTCACCCTTGAATTTTCACCTTGCCCACTTAACAGGATCAAGTTCCACTTTCTCCAAATACTTTGCAATATTAGGATACCTCCGCATAAGTCAAAACAGTCACAAAGGTCACATTGGCATAGAGGTTACAATGGTAAAAAAAAGTCACAATGGTCATATTTGTATATGGCCTTCAAATCATTAAATAACTCTTCAAATTCATTTATTGTGTATGCTGTTGCACATTTGAAGAACATTTCCACCACATTATTACCTTTTAAACTCTTTCTACCTTACCCTTTATTGACGTAGCTCTTTATGTTTTACGACATATGACGTGCACAAAAATCATGATAAGCTTCTTTCTACATTTGTTTCACTGTTTTTATCAAGATTTTATGGCGATCAGATATCACAACAACATCACATCTATCCGGTAACACCTCTTTCAACCTTAATATAAACCACATCCATGATTTGTTCTTCTCTGTCGATTAATTCCACAACAAGAGGACATTGGTAATGTTCACCATCTTGCACGGTTGCCACGATCAATGCTCCCTTGTACACTCTAATGAGAAAGTTGCATCCACAACAACCACTTTACGGATGTATTTCCATCCTCTTATAGCCACTCCCACAACCATAAAAAGGTATTGAAGCTTTTTTCATCACCGTCCAACTGAAGATTTTGCCAGTGGTGATTCGTTACTATGAGCAGCCAGAGACGATCGGTCCTGAGCTAAGCCTTGGCTAAACCTTGGATTTGCGACAGATCCAAGATTTCTTTCTGAAAACATCTGCAACCACCCTGGAACCTTCCTATAACGTTCAAAGTCATCACCATGAATCTCCCTTTGAGCACTGCATTTTCCTCTTAATGCCATCAGATATGATATGTTGTCACCACACTTTACTTTTACACGAGCTGTCAATTCTTTTGCTGGAGGTGTTTCATATTTACAGGTATATTCCTCATTGAAATAATCTTTAACCAATTGCGTTGTAACCTTTGTAACTTCTATCGATTTAGATATAGTTGAACACTTATGAATGAGATAGTGTATTCTCACACTAAATCGTTTGGAATTTAGGATTGTTGTTACGTGTAATTTCCACTTACAACCATTTCCAGCAAACTTACCTCGTACTTCCAACAACTTAGAATCAGAACTCAATATATAAAAGAAGCTTAAAGTGGCCCTTCCTTACATATTCGTGTAAGTCCTTCTTGCTATAAAACTGTTGCCCAATTTTAAGTTGCAATCCATCTTCGAACTCGAATACTGAATTCTGATTATTTGCCTTCTTGTAAACTACCATTGCCAAATTATTCTCACCATCACCATCCTTATGCTCTGTCGGTACGTTAGTATCAACTTCATTACTACCATATACGACTTCATCAATGACCATATTCATGGCACAACCACCATATTCTCTTAATGCGCTAGTATGTTAACTATCAGAATTAACCGAATAAAAAATATTTACTATTTTCGTCGGATTACTCCCAACACTACTTTTGTTATTTGAATCTACAATAACACAGTCATCATAATCTACAACACCTTCATTATCACCTTCTCTAGCAATGCTTCTAAAAGCAAGAAATCAAGGTTTAACTTTCCTTTCAATTTCTATTTCACACTTTACACTTGCCAATTCTATCTCGACATATAGCAGTAGTCGAATTCCTCTTATATGATCAAATAGATAACAAATAAGATGCTTGTCGTTCATTATATATATCAGCTTCCTATTTTCAGAAATATTGGGCAAATAGCTTAGCTTCAACTTCGTTATATTTTTTACCACCATCATCTTTGCGCATAAATCATCAATAGTTGTTAGTATTTCGCACTAATCGGAAGAAAATAAAAAAATATTATCTGGTTTTTCTGAACTCTACCAACCCATTCAGATTCTCTATTTATATTTTTTTTCTCATTTACCATCATCCAAAAAATAAATTAGTGTGATTTTCTCATCCACCGAATCCATTACACCTGTAACAAAAACATAAAAGAGGGTAAATTTCACTGCGACCATGTGTTTCAATTTCAATATGACTTTGTGACCCAGTGTGACCATACAACTCGATGAGAATTTATCACGCAATGCGACTCTGTTACCCACTACGACCATGTGTTTCAATATGACTCTATGACCCAGTGCGACCATGCGACTCGATGAGACTTTGTGACTCAATGCGACTGTGACCCACTACGACCATGTGATTCAATATGACTTTGTGACCCAGTGCGACCGTACGATTCGATGAGAGTTTGCGATCCACTATGACCATGTGTTTCTATATGACTTTGTAATTCAGTGCGACCTTGCGACTCAATCAGACTTTGTGACCCACTACGACCATGGTTTGAATATGACTGTGTGACCTAGTGCTTCCGTGAGACTCGAAGAGACTATGTTACACACTACGATCATTTGACTCACTCCATTTACTCGGTAACCGTTTAAACTAAATCAATATAAGATTCATTTTGGAAAAGGGAGAATCGAATCTATACATATTACTTACTACTCACTCGGGTTATCTAATTCCCAAAATAAACACGAAAAACTCACTCTAATTCTAAACTTCTTTGTTGACAACAAACGATTTCAACCTATTCGCAGTAATTTGATACTGATTTCAAGCTACTCGCGATGAATCTGATGTAGTGTGGGAGAAGAGTAATTTTCGCGTCAGATGAGAGAAGAAAACTGTCGAATAAAGGAAAAACACAATATGAGGTTATCATTATTATAAGGATAAAGTTGAAATTAATTTTTTTTAAATGATAAAATTGAAGTTTTAATAACATACTAAATGTATTTTTAATTCTGTCCCACTTAAACTTTTAGGTTGAATAAGAAATTTCGAAATTATATCTATAAAAAGAAAAATGGAAAAAAAAATACAAAGCAGGGGATGGACGCATATCGCTATGCTAGAATTTAGCGTTTGAACTTATCTGCATACTATTTTCCCCCTTTCATGTGCATTTATGATGGTCTTCGATTATCCCTAATATTAGGTAGATGTATATAATGTATACAACACATACACACACGATCACATTCTATATATATACATATATATAATTCATAACAACTATGTGTGTGGGTGTATATATATATATATATATATCAATATTGGTTAATTTAATTTGATCATACAACATATTTTTCCGATTTAAATGTTTATATTGAAAAGGGAATTCACATTCATTGAACTTTTAGTTCAATATATATATATATATATATAAGTGGCATGATGTTGCACAACTTGTACCATAACATGCATTAGACAATTTCATCGGAAGACTCGAGACTTTGGAACTGGAAAATCTTGGAATTTTGTAGCTTCCAAATATTCTTTTAGTTTTAGGTTCTATGAATCGTATATTAATCGAATTCAACAAATAGTATACATTGCATATATATATATATATACACATCAATCAGTTTCATAGATATTAGATCTGTTTTTAATGATTACAATTAATTTGGGATAACATGAAAATCTTTGGGATTGACTCATCGCTCAATCTAATGGTCATAGTAACAGAAAAAACACTATATATGATTAGGTCTTCAGGGATATTATTATCCAATAAATTCTGTATAATCTTTGAAATAACAAATATATAAGATTTTGATTAATATAAAACACATAAACTCCATTCTTTCTTAATTTCAAATATTCGTGATTTTATCCAAAATTATAATAGATCAAATTCGTGATGAAATAAGGAAAAGGAATGCCATCAATGATTAATTTAAATTATATGTCAATATTCAAATATATATAAAAATATAAGAGGAAGTTTCTAAAAAAATATATTACTTCATGTCTCTAATCCATTGAAATTTACCCGAATTTTTATTTCTGTCCATAAATCGTCTATAGACAGATGGTTTTGTCAAGTAGTTCATCCCCACTCTATCCAAAAAAAAATTAAAGATGAATGTAAAATATATTTCTAGACAAAAGTAAAAATATGTAATCTTTCAGAATTCGACGAATAATTTCCAATTCGGAAAATTTCATATGGGTGGAAGGAATTACGTTCTAAAAGTGTTCATAAATATTTAAATTTATATTTACAAATGAAAATAGTATATGTCGGCATTTACCCCATCCTTGATTTAACAAAAAATAAAAATTAAATAAATAAAAATAAAAGAGAAAGGGGGATTGATTTCATCACTTGAAATTCACTCCTTAGCTTTCACGTAAAGGTTAAGTGAGTTTTGAGTAACACAGAGTTACAAAGATCGACGAGGATGTATGTGTTGGATCCAATCCTAAGATTTGGGACCACCCTCTCGATTCGTCGCATCTTTTTTCTTTTTTTTTTTACTTTTTAATAAGTAAATATTTGGGTTTTAAATATATTTTTTATATATTTTGTGAAAGTTTATTAGTTTTAGAAGGCAAAATATCAATCATATTTTCTTAGGGTTTCTTTGTTTCATGTGTACCTTCAAAAACCAAAAGAAGAAAAATGGAGAAAAGATAAATGTGTCTTTATTTTATGTTTTTGAAAAAAATATATGGTTTGACATTTTTTCGAAATAAAATCTATTTTAAAATTGAGAGTAAGGAACGAGTGGCGATTTCGAAGTTGAGAGTAGGGAACGAGGGGAGATTTCGAAGTTTAGAGCAAAGAGTAAGGAGCGAGAAGCGATTTCGAGCGAAAGTAAGGAGCAAGGAGCGAGAGGTGATTTCGAGCGAGAGCGGAGCAAGGAGCAAGGAGCGAGAGACGATTTCGAATGATTTTCGAGCGATTTTCGAGCATGGGTCACTAGGATCGTATAGGTCATATTGGGTTACAAGGATCGTATGGGTCATCAATATCGTATGGATCACAAGGGTCGCATGGATCACAAGGACTTGATCACAAGGATCGTATAGGTCACAAGGGTCACAAGAAGAAAAAAGTCACAAAAATCGTATGGGTCACAAGAGTCGTTTGGATTACAAGAAAGGTATGGATCGTAAAAGTCGCATCGAATACAAGAATCACAAGGATGAGATAGACTACAAAGGTCACATAAATCGTATGGATCGCACGGATCTAAAAAGAATATGAGATTATAAATATTATAAAAAATTTTAAGTGAATTCTGTTTAAAAAGATAAAATCGTAATAAGATATCAAATATATTTTTTTATTTTAATCCGTTTTAGTATCTATTACTTCTTTTTTGTTTAAATCTATGTTAATTTGAATACCTTTTCACAACAACACTTGAATTTATGGTGGAAAGTACTTTGTTTTTTCACTCTTCAATTGAACTATCTTAAATCGGTTTTCAAATATTTGTTTATATATTATGTTCTATTCTAGATATTGGAAAATGTATCATATACTTTATGTTTGAATTCTAATGTTAGGATGAAATTTATATATTCAGGACCCGAACAAAAGAAATATTATAATTCATATTTGCGTTGGACTTTTTTTAAATAATATTTTAATTTTTGGTTTTTTAATAATTGTTGTTATCATGGCTAATCATTTTTTTAAACGACCTTAATAATCAGCAAATCATTTCAGATTTTTAAATACACATAAAAGCACTCAACATTTTACAAATTTATCATAAAATCAATCCAAATAAAGTAAATAGTGCATTTCAGAAGGAAAAAGATATATATTTAAGATGAATTTGTTTAAATGATAAATACATAATATTTTTTTTTACACTAAATTCGAATTTTTATCTTAAAAAATATATTCACGTTATGCAGTTAAAGAAAAAATGTTGTTAGTCAGGAGGTCAATGAAATTATTAGAAAAAGGTCATAAATCATTTTAGAAGGAAAAAGGGTTAATTAGTTTCCTTTATTCTATTTCGTTTTTCCTTTGAAGAAATTACTCTGGATTTCATTTGGAACATTAATGAAGTAATAAATAATTACTCGAACAAGCCCACGCTCACTTATCCAGGGTGCAGGCAATTTTGTAATTAATGGGAACACTGATGGCATTTCCGTAGGCATAACTTTATATAAAGACCACAAAATGCATACATGTAAAAAAATTCACATTCCACCCAAAAAGAAAAAAAAAGGCATCACATTGAAAGAAGAACAAGAGAATCCGCGTTTCCACCACCAAAGCAAAAAAAAGCTTGCAAACAATGGCTATGGCTTTCAAGATGGTAATTTTAAAAAGGATTTTTTAAAAATTTTGATTTTTTTTTAATTTATGGATATATATTGTCACATATATGCGAACTTATATATATATATATATATGTTTGATGAAGGATTGATTTGGGATGGAGACGACGGGGATGTGTGTGACGGAGGAGTGAACGTACTCATTATGCAGAAGCATCGTCAGACACTTCAAAGGAAACGTCTAAAGCTTCAGAGACACAGAAACAAGATTACATCCACGTGAGAGCTCGACGTGGCCAAGCCACTGACAGACACAGCTTAGCAGAAAGAGTAAAGTGTTTCTTTAATTAAAGAGTCTAATAATGAATTCTTGTGACACAAGAAACTAGAATTTCTGGATCTTGGATGCTTGTTTGACATTAGGTTTTCTTGTCGATGGAATTTGCAGGCGAGAAGGGAAAAGATCAGCAAGAAAATGAAATGTCTGCAAGATCTCGTGCCGGGTTGCAACAAGGTCACCGGCAAAGCTGGTATGCTTGATGAGATCATTAACTATGTCCAATCTCTCCAACGACAAGTTGAGGTATTGTACTTTTCTTTATATATATATATATATATATATATAATATAAATATGGATAGATCGATATAGCCACCGTGTCTAATTCTGCAAGACCTCTTGCAGTTCTTGTCGATGAAACTTGCTGTCCTGAACCCAGAACTAGAAGTAGACATGGATGACTTGTCTGCAAAACAGGTAACAGAACTGACAGATTTCACTAGGTTCTCCTGAAATATGAATTCATCATTAAAGAATCAATCTGAATCTCAAGTATATGTTTGTTTGTTCATTCTATGAAAGTACAGTTTCAGGCTTACTTCACAAATCTTCCAGCAATCTCGAAACCATCTGTAATGGCGGGTCTAACTTCATTTCCATTACAGTATCAAGGATCCCTTGATTTTCCTATCACAACTCCAAGCCAAACACCATCTCTCAACGATGTAAATATTTCAGACCCATCTCTGAACCATAATATTCATGTCTTATCTTCCTTACTCGCCAAGTAACCTGCTTTGCATCCTCTGTAATAATTGCAGAAATCTCAGCCCTCTTCAAGTTGGGAAACTCACTCTCAGAGCCTCTACAACGCATCTAGCCACTGTTTCCGTTACTGATGAAATCATATATATATATATATACGTATCATTATATCATATCAGTCAATCCATTACATTTTCATCCTCATCTTCGAAGTAACAGGGTTTTGTTATCGGTTATCAGAAAGATCCAGACTTATACGTTTAGGCTGAAGGATTGGGACAAATCCAGTGCTCTTGCGCCAAGATTGATTCGTATATGTATACACTCATATATATATAGAAGATATAGATATATTATATAGGACTTATATATAGAAGAAAAGAGAAACTCTGTGGAAATAATAACAATTCCTTATTGAATTATTATTATTGTTACTATTAAATTCTATTTGCTCCAATCGTCAACTTGTAAAGGTCCCATCTTTGTAATACTCAATTGTTTTAATGGATGTATCCATCACTAAGCATTGAGAAATCAACATTCAATGTAGGCTTTGATTTAGAAAGAATTATTTTAAATAAATAAATAAAAAGGTAGTTTTCATTCTGACAAGTGGGTCTATAAGTTCTGTCTCCCAATTTGTCCCACCAATAATCTAATCTCTAAGCTGTTTTGATTTTGACAACATCTAATGGTAAAGATATTATCTCTATCATGGCCTTATTTCACTGTTTTTTTCAATGGGATTTTTTCTTTAAAAATCGAATCTTAGATGGTCATCCCGTTTCATCGAGATCTTTTATATCTCTTTATATATATATATATATATATATATATATATATATATATTCCTTTTTCGTTTTCGTTATTCCATTAATTAAATCTCAAATTACATGACCCATTACTATATGCAAAGCAGAAATATCTGATACAATATGTAACAATTGGTATTTTTCATTTTTCGTTATTCCATTAATTAAATCTCAAATTACATGACCCATTACTAAGAACCACGTGTGCTAAGCAGAAATATCTGATACAATATGTAAATTATTCAATTGGTATTAAATTTGGGAATTCATCTAGATATTATCAATGGTTGAAGAAATATAACGGAAAATTTTTGTATCTTTTAATATAAAATGGACCTATATTTCTAAAATCAGATAGTGGATCCAAATCACACGTCTGAATTTCGAATTAAAAAAAAAAGAATTCGTGAAAAGATACATTGAACCGACAGAATGGCATATAGGTTATTTTGTGGATATGGTAAGGGTAAAATGGTAATTTTATGTTTTGACGACCGGACAGGGCACCGACGGCGTCGAGGATAAGGGCGAAGATGCTGTACGCAACGTCAAAGCAGGGGCTGAGGAGAGTGTTGGAGGGAGTTCACTACGAGCTTCAAGCGACCGACCCCACCGAGATGGGATTCGACGTTATCCAAGACCGAGCCAAATAGATCTTATTTACTTTTTTAATAATATATATTAACATTAATTGTTGTTTAATTAATGTTAATTATTGCTGCTTTTGGAAAAAAAAAGTAACCCCCTACCTCTTTAATTATTGTCATGTGTCACTAATGTGGTTTTTGTAATTCCGTTAGATGTTTTTGTCTGATAATGTAAAAGCTTCTATATGCCAAATAATAACAGTAACAATATAAATAATGATGATGATGAAGAAAAACGATTGAATAATACTATTTTGTGTTTTCAGTTCCTTGTTTACTTTTTTTCTTTAAAAATATGTTTTTATTTTTATTTTTATATGTATAAATCGAACTTTAATTTTCATTATATATTAATTGAGTTGTTACAATAGAAGAATATAAAATCATTTATTATCTGATTTATAGATTTTTTTGTTAAAAAATTAATTTAAAACAATAATGTAATTAAAATATAAATTGAAATGAATAAAGAAAATATTGAAATAATACAAAATGTATTTTGTGAATCTAATAAATATGATATTGAACATTTAAATAATACGTAAAATACGTAAAGACCAATGTTATACCACCTTGAAAATTTTTGATTTTACAATGGAAATCTTTGTTTCTAACGCCATTTTCACGTCTAATTCTAAAATTTTAAAAAATTATAATATTAATTGTCGTTTAAAAAGTTTTCGAATTTCATAATGTCGATATGCAATAATGATGACGGTGCGATAACGACGAAGGGTAATGTCAACAAACGTAAAATTTTATAATCGATTCGAGATCAGCAAACGTTTTTTGAACCCTATGATATCGGTCTCTTGCTCCGCGAGCTTGTCTATTGCACCTTTACCAGTGCAGTAAGATCATGGATATGTAGTACGAGGTTCACAACAACGTCGATAATCATCATCACCCAGTTGCTCAAAATCTCGATGATTTGGGATTTCAACGAACCTAAACCAAATGTACATTCCCATCTTTTTATTTAGATCATGTGAAAAATAAATAAATAAATAATATAATTATTAATTTTGAAATATATAATCAAATTTTTTAAATACTTATTTCCATGTATAACTTGTCGAATATGAATTGAGTGATTTTTGGTTGTCCTGATCCATCGCCTTGAGTCTACGATCCCTCTTAGGATTGACTTAATTCTTCCCATTATTAACAAATAGTAATATATATGTATATATATATATATATTATTAACTCTTTATATATAATGCTTATTTAAATATTTTTTTTTTGGTCCTCCTGAACTATATCTTTAGCCTTGTTAACCCATATTCTATTTTATTTTTTATATGTTTTATGCATAAACTCCAAAAGACTTGGAGGTCCATTATACTCTTGTTACTACAAAAAAAATTAATATAAATTATTATTGAAAAATATTTAGGAATTTAGGTATCACATACTTACCAAGTCATAAAACACTTTTGTAAATAATTGTGCATGAAGTGTATGCATCAACGATGATGAATCCGGTGAAATGACTTCTCTTCACTTTCTCGTTCTACTAAAAAAATTCCGGACTTGACTTCTCTTCATCTCTAGAGCAATGAAATCCACTGGGCAATTGTGAAATTGAGGATCAGTGGGCCAATTCTCCTTCTATCTTATGATCAGTTATATCATATACTTTGTCATTAGTTCTTTCATTGATCATATATTATATTATGGTAGTGTGGTTTCCAATATTATTATTGCTTGAATAAATAAATAAAAATTCTAGTAAAAAAATTATTTATATTGTTGATAAATAAATTTAAAATTTTTACAAAATTATTTTTCACGAGCACACTTTACCAATAATCTTTGACGATCAGTGACGTTAACATCTAGCTCGTGTATGAGCCAAAATAGTTTGTATTGATGCGTTAGTAATGATCCATCCGATTATCGCATCAATATCGAACCTGAAAAAAAAAAGATTTAGTTAAATTAATCTCAATATATAATATAAATTAAATTTACCAATAAATTGGTCTATCACCAAGGTTTAGAATTTTGTGTGCATGTAATTAACGCGTAGAGGTGCGCTCGGGGCAACAATTCGTGGACGTTAATAACTACCGGGATACTATCTCTACTAAGTTAAAACTCTTTTTTTTGCACATACATCTCTAATATGCATCCTTGATTCTTTATTGTCTTTCAATTTTCTAGAGACATTTATTATCGTATTGAAAATATTATAAAAAATGTATCATGTGTCACCAATACCACCATAAAGGAGCATTTCCTTTGGCCATGGCTCAAACGAGACATTAAACGTCTTTGTGCATAATATATCACGTAACACCAAGCCAACTCCCTCATCCATCCCCACAGTTTGTATATTCCTCGATCCATCCTAACTCATCCGTAGATTGACATGTTGATGGAATTTTTTCTCGGACTTCCAAAGATCAGAAACAAAGATTTGTCTTTATTGTTGTTGACAAGTTTTCCAAAATGATGCACTTTGTACCCTGCTCAAAGACCAACGACACAACTAATATTTTGGATCTTTTTTCAAAGAGATCGTACGCATCCACGACCTACCCAAGAAAATTGTATTGAATTAGGACACTAAATTTCTGAGTCATTTCTGGCGGAAAATTTAGCAGAAACTAGGGACATAGCTCGTATTCTCCACCAGGTAAAGTGTATAGAATGACACTCAAACAGAGGTGGTCAATCGCATGCGAGCAGCCGTGCAACAATCATTCATTAGACGGTACCGGAATAAGTTGCTTGACTATCTACCTTAGGTCGAATTTGCTTACAGCTGAACACAACACTCTGTCATAAAACACTCGCCGTTTGAGGTCGTATCTGGGTTCAATCGCATCAATCTCTCAAACGTCTCGACCCTACCACGCACTGAGGGAACTAACATAGATGGAAAAAAGAACGTTGAGCTAATCAACAGGCTACACGAGAAAGTTCGGGAAAACATAAGCAGTAGGGCTGAACAATACGCAAAACAAGCCAACAAGGGGTAGTGAAAGATGGTGTTCAATGAAAGAGATTAGGTGTGGTTGCACATGAGGCTTTTGCACCTTTAGTGGTGTCCATCTGATGTCGCATGGACTTGATGGCTCGGGACACGTATGTCAAAACCAACTATGATGCCTAATTGATACAAGCACGAGCATGGGGGCTCAAGACACATACTATTATGGGGGTCACGGGGATCTCTTGACTGTCCTAGATGGGCACTCTTCAAGAGTTCAGCTAGACAATGATGGAGGTTGGATAGGCATCTCGAGACTTGCGACTCGGGACGTGACCGATGAACCCGTCATACCCGATTTCTCGAGTAGGATTCTTCAAGTTTGGAGAATATCTTGCTAACCTATGGGACATTTCAAGACTCGGTCCAGGTGGAGGTGAAGATAATGAACTCATGATGTGGAGATAACTCTGTGAGGTGGAAAGATGGAGAATTGAGGGTAGGTGGAATGAATGACACCACAAGATGTATGAAAGTATCTTGATACAGTTAGAAATGAATTCAATTCTTTTCTGGAACAAATTGAACAAATCACGAGGTTGGGTGAAATGAATGATTCCACAAGAGGTGCGGAAGCCTCTCGACACAATCGAAAATGACTTCCATTGTTCTCAAAACAAATTGAATACATCACGTTCCATGGGAACAATTTTAAGAAGAGGAGAGAAACTCTCGAACTCTTAATTATATTTCAATTCAATCTTGTGTTTTACAAATGAGCTTTGAAGCTCCTTATATAGAAAAGCTTCCGCACCTTAAAAGAAACAAAATATAATAATAAAATGATTTAGTGGCTCCACTAGCCAAAAGGAAGGGGTTAATGGATTATAACATAGGATGGTGCACTTTTATGGGAAGAAATTGAGGAGATGGTTTTGTTTGAGCCGTTTTGGACATTGTGGAGACATTTAGGAAATTGGTTATGTCTTGGTTGTTGGAGACAAAGTGGAGAGAATTGGGAAATCGATTGTGATGCCTTTGATGGAGAATAGATGATATGGAATGATATCGAAAATTATTGGACGCTTCTTATCCGATAGACATGATAAGATAAGACCTTCATTGTTCATCCTTTCATATCAATCTGAGTCGATCCCTTAAAGAATGCATCATTATTGCCTAGGGGCTCCCATGCCTTCTTGTCTATCATTGATCGCTTGTTCCGCAAGCTTCTGATCCAACCATGTGTTAGTAGGTCTAGATAAAATTTTCTCCCTTCTATTCCTTGGTTTACTTCCTCGTTGGTGTGACTCCTTTTTAGTGTGGTGGTGCTACCGAAGACCTCATCGTGACTCCACCTTAAACACTTTGACATCCTCCATCTCCCACCATTGTCGGACAAATCTAGAAAAAAGCTCTTAGGCCAATCAAGAGATCTCCTAACATCATCCACCTACATCCAATGTCAATGATATACTCTTTGGAAGAGTGCCCTTAGACCAATCAAGACCTCCTTCTTGACACGATGAATCTTACTCGAGCAATCGAGGTTAATAGGTTCTTTGTATGCATCCAAAATTCTGACCCCAAGGCATGTATCAAGATGTGATGATTGAACTGACCTAAAGGGAGATTTCCTCTTCGATCATTTACCATGTATATGTAACTAGGATATTCTCCGAAAGGATCTGAATGCCATTCTTTGATTCTGAATATCTTGTGCTTTAGAGCTCTTTTTGAAAAGATATTCGGAATGATCATTTGTTTGTACAATTGATGTTTGGTGAGAGTTTGAATGCTATGTTTACATCGATTGTAACGACTATGAAAATATTTGGTAAAACAGTAGAATGATAAGAGAAAAGAAGTTTTCTCGAGTTTATTCGATAGTCAGTTACGATAGAAATGAAACATAGTTGACAATTTGATGGGGTTTGACTGTATCTTGAACTGGAAAGACATAGAAACTTTCGAATTTTCTCTTTCATAAATGTTCGGTCGAATAAAAAATGTTTATTCACAATATTTGGTCGTAGATTAATGTTGCTAGATAAAAACATCGATTAGACGATTTGTAGGACTAGAGTGTCTAATATATCTAGTTAAAATGCTTTCATGACTTACATTAAACAGATGACACATTTTAGTTTCATATTACTCAAATACTTAATATACCATCATATGATTTGTTTTTTTAGATTGCTACAATATTTTTGTCTCAATAATTTTAATTTTAAGCGGACAATCCGTCTATAAATTACATAAACTACAAACAATGTTAAAGACATTTTAATGTTCTTTCCATATATGTTATTTCATAATATTTAATAATATTCATAACATGTAGTCTAATTTCAAAAAGAAAATACCAAAGCTTCAATGAATATTAACCTAAACATTCCCTTATCCTATTAATTGTTTTAGTTCTCACTAAATCGATAGGTGAAATACTCATTTCCGTTGTAGGTGACATTGATTTATGATATCGTCAAAAATTGAAATCAAATCAATGCCCCAAAGCTAACAACTTCTTTCATTAAATAGGAAAAATAACTTTAAAGATGTTAATATCCAAATTTAATTAGCAGCATTAAGTGCTAATTATAACCCATCACGACAATTGTGTGACTCATAAGTTATAACCAACGGGGTTTATTTTTTGTAAGTAATTTAGGTTTTGTTCATACTTTCAAAGAAAATCTATAATTTTACGATTTATTTCGTTCTTCAATTGGTTTGAAACTTTTTTTAATGTCAATATTTTTTCCAAAATAAAAATTTGATTTTGGAGGATAAATACACTTTATATTTTTCAATTTATCAATTGACAACTTATAAAGTTAAGCATGGAATAAAAAATGAAATAAAATAATATCTGTATAAATACTCAAATTATATCCAACTTCCAGATAAATAAATGAATTAATATATTTGCATATAAATAATCTCATGATGCACTATCAAATTTTAAAACCATATTTTTTATAATACCTAATCAGATAATAACGAAACCATTAAAAAATATAATATAATTAAAAATGTTATATTTTATAATTCCATATTTTACTGTAAAAATATAATACGCAAAATTTATACGACTGTTCTAATCTAATTGATGCATTTTTTTATTAAAAAAAGGTAATAAGGCTCTATTATTGTGAAATAAATTTTAATCGCTACTTTGTCATCAGCTGCTCTCGTAGCTCAGTTGGTTAGAGCACCCGTTTAGTAAGCGGGAGGTCTTGAGTTCGACTCTCAACGAGAGCACACATATTTTTTTACGTTACTTTTCTTTTATCATATGGGACGCATAATTTGTACACCTCTGCCTTTAGGGTTTTGTTTTTTAACCCAAAAGCTCACTTTCATTATATAGATATTCGTGGATATATATTATAAACCCCTAAAAACCCAAAAATGGTCTTAATTAATCTCTTATCAGATAAGGTATAGAATTTGTTAACATTTTCTTTGAATGAGAATGTGACATGACAAAATATATTATGTAACACATGGTATGTAATATGCAACATTTCAACCGTTGTAGGCCCACCTTCAAATATCTGTGCAATATAGATCCTATTCATATAGTTTTCTTTTATGTCAACTTGAGTCACTGATTCAGGGTCGGCTCAACCAAAAAACGTTGGAAAAGAGGCCTTGTGACATAAAATTAAAATAGACCCTTTTTTATTTTTTAACATACAATTATTTTAAATATTAATTATTTTTTAAAAATAATAGGCCTTAAATTTATTGAGGTCTTGTTCGAATGCTCTTGTCGAACATGACCTGAGCCACCTCCTAATATGGTCTAAGTATGGATCACCAGTGGACCATGGCAAGAACGTATTCATATAGTCATTGTACATCTCTTCTTTTGCATTTTATTTATTTTGGTGTTTGGTAGTAAGGTAGAAGTAACTGTTAAAAGCAAATTCTAACCCTTTTAAGTTGGTTCTACTAATAAAGAGAACTAAGAAACATCGACAGCCACACATATGAGAATATTTACAATTATATATGTAAACAACAATGATTTTGTTGTAAAAATTTCTGAGAACTTTGTATTTCATTTTTTGTATTCGGATCATTTACAACGAGTCTCCTCTTTATCAATATATAGAGCTCTCCATACAAGATAAGATTTAAGTTTTTAACTTGAACGCATCAATTTTTTGGCGTTGTTGTCAGAGACTAATGTCTACACGTGAGATTATAGTAGTTTAAGTCGATTTTTTTTTCTTTTCGGTTATTTAGTCATATTCTTCCTTAGTTTGTAGGTTCATGCCTAGGTCTCAAGGTCCACCAAATCTGCTTCAATTTAACCCATAAATCGAAAAGACTTGTAGGCATTGCAAGAAAGAGAAATCTAGAGGTAGAGGTAAACATTCTGCTCGAAAGGAATGGACAACATGAATGCTGCTATGGGAGGTGACGGACAAAAGCAAGTCTTACCAGTTCAACAGTAAAATCAGCAACACCATCCTCCCATACCGCATGCTGAATTCCAAGAGCAACAAGGTCCTCATCAAGCACGCCCTCTAAGAGATTATGTGGTTTCTAACGTCAACAATTTGCAGAAGACGATTGCTAGACCTGTTGTGGATCGAGTTAGCTTTGAGATTAAACCTCAAATGATCGAAATGATGCGCCAAAATCAATTCAAGGGGGTTACACATGAAGATCCACACGTTCACCTCGCCGATTTTCTGAAGCTATGTGACACTTTTGAGGTGAATGGAGTGCCTAAAGATGCGATTAGACTCGCATGTTCCCTTTCTCATTTGGGGGACGTGCTAAGTCTTGGTTACAATCACTATCCTCTAGTTCCATAACTACTTGGGATCAGCTTTGCATAACCTTCCTCTCCAAATTTTTCCCACCAAGCAAAACGTTTCAATACCGTGGGTAGATCACCACATTTTTATACAGAGAGAGAGAATCAATTTATGATTCCTGGGATAGATTTAAGGAATTGATATGTTTGTCTCCTCATTACAGCTTGGAGGAATGGTTCATTACGCAAATATTTTACAACCGAATTGATGATGAGCATAGAATCATCCTAGACATGTCTGCCGGAGGATCTTTAATGGACAAGATCGTGGATGAGGCATTCACTTTGATTGATGGTTTATGCATAAACCAATCGATGTGGGCTGCACCACAGGCTGTGTCACGATAATTTGGAGAAGGCCTCTATGAGGTCAATAATAAACAAGGACAATCTAATGTGAACTCTATCTACTGCTCAAACTCTGGGGATACGGAACACGTGGACTTTCAATGTACATATCAAGGAGAAATTGAGCAAGTAAATTATACTCAAATTCAAAGCAATAACACAACTCCAACACGTACAATGTTGGTTGGAAGAATCACCCTAATTTTTCTTACAAGAACAACCAGCCTATCCAGGAAATGCAACAAGCTCCATCACCATTCCAGCGACCTGCTCAACATTTTGACCAAGCTCAGCAAGCTCCACCACCTCAAGAGACTCCACATCTAACATGGAGACAATATTGTTAGACTTCATAAAAGAACATAGAGAATTCCAATCTACACATTTAACATTGCTTAAAACGTAGTTAGAATCAATGAACACACACATGAAGTTGTTGGAGAACTCCATAGCTTAACAAGAACTACAATGCTCCGTTTACTATTTTAATTCTTTACCTGTGTTCTTGAAGCGGTATGTCTACCTTGATCAAGTAGATGTATGTGTTAGGGTTTTGAGAGATGGACTGAGAGGTGAATCTTAATCCCGAATAAATAAGTTTAGAACAATTGGAATTGGGTCACAAAAGTAAAGCAATTCTGATTCAGGGTTAAACGGATAAATCATACAAATTAAGGTATAAATTGGTAGATCATCCATGAAAGTAAGGGGTTTGCTTGTTTATGGACGTCTTCTTCGCTTTGAAAGAGGGTTTTAGACATATTATGATCGTTCGCTTTGAAGTGTGATTCTTGGATTACCTAGTGGTGAAACTGGTTCCCTAGAGCGCTTGTTTGATTGTTTGAACTATCATTTTTATTAGCTTAATTTCTCACATCTCTCCAACTATCATTTTAATTTGCTTAATTGTTCTAGACTATTTAGATTTGATTTGTGTAGCATAGTCCATGTGGAATCGATGCCTATACTACACTTCACACGTGTCGTGCACTTGTGGAGTTAGTTTAGGTTATTAACTTGAATGCATTAGTATCCGATGCAAAACTTGAATCGGTGATCCCATCAAACTCCAAACTAGAGTCTCCACAGATGATTAATTAATCTTTAGCCCTTTTAAAATACTTAAGAATTGGTTTTACCAATTTCAAATGTTCTTTACTAGGATCCACGTGATACAAACTCGCTACACATCGCACGAATGCCACACCAATTTGTGTACATGTCATGGTACACATGATGGCTCCCTACACTACAAAAGAACACGCTATTTCCAACGGACGGGGCAATGGATCCGTCCGTTGGATGAAAATAGCAATAGATTGCAACAGATATGTTAATGCTTTCAACGGGAGCATATCCATTGCAATCCGTTACAAATTTCAACGGATTGCAATGGAATAATGTCGTTGCCAAATCCGTTACAAATCCGTTGACAATTTGCGACGGATTGTAACGGATAATGTCCGTTGGCCATGTCCGTTGGAAGACCGTTAGAATCCAGGGAAAACATTCTGACGGTCATCCGTTGACAATTTTAACGGTAATCCGTTACCATGTGTAACGGATGGCCGTTGATCTTGGTAATTTCGAGGTTCACCCGTCGAAATAAATTCTTGAGATCTTGCAACGGGCATCCGTTACAAATGCCTACGGATGTCCGTTGAAACTTTAACTATATATATGGGAACCAAAGGTTGTATCAAACAGACCACCGATATCAAGTATCTTTTGTCTCCATGGTTGAATCTAAAACAACTTTGATAAACTTTCTTACCGGTGGTGAGGAAGTTTATTAGGGTTGTTTTGGATTCGATTATGGAAATAAAGATACTGGTTTTGGTGACGGAGGTAGCTGTCGGATAGGATTCTATGTTAAAGTTATTATTTTATGTAAATTATTATTGTTATCCTATGTTAATTATGTAATTGGAAAGAGATATAAATGAAATTTTAGACTCTATATTTCGGTTTTTGCGTACTGATTGAGTTCGATATGAAATCAGTTCCACTTACATCATCAATATCATAATTACCAAAACTTAAACTATTGTAATATGCAAAAATAACGAATTATAACGAATTTTCAAGCATTTACAACGGGAAAGGATATTGTTCGTGGCCATTTCTGTTCGAAAGTAAATGTTATCCGTTGAAGATCCGTTAGAAACCGGGGAAAAGCGTTCCAACGGGCATCCGTTGAAATTGTTAATGGACTGCCATTAGAAAAAGCAATGGATTACCGTTGATATGTTGAATTTCGAGGTTCACTGGTCGAAATAAGTACACGTGAATCTGCAACGGGCGTCCGTTGCCATATCCAACGGATGTCCGTTGGAACATTAGCTATTTAGATCTTACCAATGAGTGCTTCAAACCATCAATAACAAAAACATTTTCGAAAAAATGTCGTCGTCTTCGAATCGAAATATATATAGATCAAGGGTGTGGATGTATAGAAGAAAAGATCCTGTAACCGAAGAGATTACACAAGAATTCTTACACGGATTAGAGCAATTCATGAGTTTTGCATCGATGCAGCCTTTGTGTCAAGAACGTGGGACAATGTTATGTCCATGCAAAAGATGCAAAAACATGAAGTATCGAAGTCAAGAAATTGTTTGCAAACATCTGTATAAGGTGGGTTTCGTTGAAAATTACGAAATTTGGTTTTTTCACGGCGAAGATTGCGGTGTTAGAGATAGTGTGCAAGATCCACAAGTACAACGAATTGAAGAAGCTATTTATGAAGAATCAACGACCAATCCATATGTGGAAATGATATCAGATGCTTTTCCTGGAGTTGTTAATGAACAAACGCATGAAGAGATGCCGAACATCGATGCACGTCGATTCTTCAACCTATTGGATTCGGCGAAACAACCTATATATGAAGGTTGTCGTGAAGGTCAGTCTCGTTTATCTTTATCTTCAAGATTGATGAGTATTAAAACAGACTACAATGTGGCTGAAAATTGCATGGATTCATTTTGTAAAACAATGCGGGAATATTTACCGGAAAATAACCAAGCTCCCGAGACATACTACGAAACAAAGAATGTGTTAAAAGACTTGGGAATGCCACATGAGAAAATTGATGTTTGTAGAAACAGTTGCATGTTGTTTTGGGGAAATGATAAAGACTTGTTGGAATGCAAGTTTTGCGGTGCAAGCAGATTTCGGCCTAAAAAACCATCTTCACGGAAATACGTACCATACAAGAAAATGTTTTATATGCCTGTAGCAAACAGGTTGAGAAGGTCATATGAATAAAAAAAACCGCTGCAGCAATGAGATGGCACGCCGAACACTCCACGACCGAAGGTGTAATGCAACATCCATCGGATGGTCAGGCTTGGAAAGATTTCAATGTAATATTTCCCGAGTTTGCACGTGAAACGAGAAATGTTTATCTTTGCCTGTGCACGGATGGTTTTAGTCCCTATGGACAATCGGGAAGTCAATATTCCCTCTGGCCGATGATTTTGTCTCCTTATAATTTACCTCCCGAGATGTGTTTGAAAAGAGAGGTAATGTTTCTGACGTTGCTTATTCCAGGACCAGAACATCCGAAGAAAAGTTTCGATGTATTTTTGCAGCCCTTAATTCATGAATTACGACAGTTATGGAATGAAGGAATCATTGCTTATGACGTCAGTACTAAGCAAAATTTCAGATTGAAAGCGGTCTTGTTGTGGACAATTAGCGATTTTCCTGCGTATGGAATGTTATCAGGATGGAGCACGCACGGAAGATTAGCATGTCCTTATTGTATGGAGGATACAGATTCATTTCGACTAGTACATGGTAAGAAACCATGTTGGTTTGATTGTCATAGAAGATTTCTTCCTCGTGGTCATGCTTTCCGGAGAGATAAAAAACATTTTCGGAAGAACGTGGTTCAAAAAAAAGAGGCACCGTGCATGCAGACCGGAACACAAATCCTTTACAAAAAATTGAACACAATGGAGGATTTACAAGAATCAATAGAATGCGGTGTAGATCGTGGGCATCGTAAACCAAAAGGTCAAGGTGAATGGAATAACTGGTATAAACGTAGTATCTTTTGGGAACTACCATACTGGAAATCATTATATTACGTCCATAATTTAGATGTTATGCATATCGAGAAGAACTTTTTCGATAACATCATAAATATTGTTTTGAATGTGACGGGTAAAACGAAAGATAATATACAATCGAGGAAAGATTTGAAGTCAATATGCCGACGACCAGAGTTGGAATTACGGGATGGAAGGTCACCTATCCCAGTATTCAGATTGTCTAGTCCGGCCAAAACAGCATTATTAAAGTGGTTAAAAGAGGACGTTAAGTTTCCCGATGGATATGCATCGAACATTGCTCGGTGTGTGGATATTGCCGGTTCGAGGCTGATCGGTTTAAAAAGTCACGATTGTCACGTTTTCATGCAGCGGCTCATTCCAATCGCATTTGCTGAGCTCTTACCACGTAATGTTCACGATGTGTTATGCGGAATCAGCATATTTTTCAGAGATATATGTTCGAGAAATTTAAAAGGTGATGACTTGGAAGTAATGAAAAACAATATCTCTGAAGTATTATGCGCATTGGAAAAAGTTTTTCCGCCTTCATTCTTCGATGTCATGGAACATTTGCCAATACATTTACCAGATGAGGCAATACTCGGTGGGCCAGTTCAATTCAGATGGATGTATCCTTTCGAAAGGTTCTTCTTTCATTTAAAGAAAAAAGCAAAAAACAAAGCAGCGGTCGAAGGCTCTATTGTTAAACAATACTTGCTGGAAGAAATCACATATTTCAGCACATTTTATTTCGAGTCGCATATTCAGACGAAAGAGCGACGTGCAGCGGATGATCACACAAATTATCTGTATCAATATAATCCGCACTTTGGCACAATTCCTGACATGTTTACACCGATTGGACGTACAGGAGGAAAATCCGATGAATATTGGTTAACACCTGAGGAGTATAATCATGTCCACACATATATACTACTTAATTGTCAAGAGTTATTACCGTTCGAAAGGTATGTACATGGTACATATTATAATAAAGAAGATCTGTTGCAACCCGATCATCCGCAGCCGATTCGTTTAATTGATACAGATCGCGAGGAGATTCTTGCGAGGAATGACATAGACGGAGAACTCATACGCGATTATGAAGACGCTGAACCGGAAGATGCTGAAGATGAAAACGGCGATGAATTCAATGAACAAGCGAAAGACGACTCGCCCATCGATAAATCTACTGAAGAAGAAATGTAAATACAATAATGTTTACTATGTGTAATACATGTAGATGATGTGTAATGTAAATGACGTATACCGTCAATGAACGATGTTTCACATTTGATGTACGATGTGTAATCGAATAATCGAAATGTAAATACAATCGAACATGTTATATAAACGATGTTTGATGTATAATAAATTAAAATAATCTAATACCAATGTTGACGGTTGCCCATTGAAACTATTAACGGTTGTTGAACCACGAATTCGCACCCGACACTTAGAAAAAAGTTCTGGATTTTCAACAATCCCAACGAACATCCGTTGGGGTTAGCAACGGATGACCGTTGGAACGTTATAAGGGTAAATTCGTACCCGACACTTAGAAAAAATATCCGGATTTTCATCAATCCCAACGGACATCTGTTGGAATGCTAACGGATCACCGTTGGAAAGCTATAAGGGTAAATTTCCGCCACGTGTTGACGTTTGACGCCACGTGTTGACGCCACGTGTTCGTTTCCAACGGTCATCCGTTAGCATTCCAACGGATGTCCGTTGGAAAGGTAATGATGACTGCAGAATTTGCAGCTTTTCCCAACCGTTTTTCAGGTTTCCAACGGACGTCCGTTGCAAATTGCGACGGACGACCGTTAGAAGGGCAGACGAGCCGCCATTTAGCCGTCTGTCGCATCGGGAATACCCACTTCCAACGGCTATCCGCTAGCAATTGTAACGGATGGCCGATGGGAATTCGAAACGTCACGTCAATTTAATCACTCCGTTGCGTTGATGCTTTTCCAACGGCTATCCGTTACAATTTCTAACGGATAGCCGTTGGAAAGTTCGATATATATATGTTGCGACGGATTTGTTCTTATTTCAACACCAAACAAATCCAGAATTCTAAAATATTACAAAAACTTACAAAAATGAGGCCTAGACGATTTATGGGAATGGGGGGAATGTTGGCGGGTTCTGCGGGAGCGCCTCCCCCGCCGCCACCACCACCATATCATCCTCCGTCTCCAGTATCGGCACCGCTGATATTTGTTGACGAGGACGATATGGTTGATATCGATGCGTTGATCGATGATTTCGATGGGCGTCCAACCCTTCCGATCATCGATCCCGAACATTCTCCTGGAACGTTATGGTAAATACAAATATAATTGTTATGAATTTTATTTAAATTTCGTAAATATTATCTAACTTTGTATTTTGCTATGCAGGTTTGATGAGGATGATGTGTTAAGACACATAAATAATAACATCATCCAAGGATCGTTACAGGACGATCTCTATTATTCCTGACAAGTTACGCCAGAAGTTGTGCGCCAGCGATGGTGGCACACTTTTTTTGTAAGTTTTTTAATAATATTTCAAGTTTATAATTACATATATATATTTGAAAACTACTAATAATATAAATTTGTTTGCAGCGTGCATACAGATGGCGCCAAATTCATACAACGCGTATCTTCACTGCATGGATGCGCGACATGCAGATTCGGATGTGCATCATGATGAACGGTGCAAAGTGCAACTACTATGCCAACAACAGCAGACCGAAATGGGCAACCGAAACGGTCTTCAACAAATTGATTGAGCATTGGGAGTCCGTGGCATTCAAGGCCAAGAGCGAGAAAGCCAAACAAAATCGCTACGGTGAGAAGGTTCGTGGAGATGGTCCCCATCGCCATACTTCGGGATCAAATCTTTCACGAAAAGAAAAAAAAATTGGTAAATTTTAAATTATTTATATTTTTTGTTTATTTAAATATTTATCTAACAAAATTTCTTTTATATTGTAGACGCAACGGAAGGGAAGAGAACCGACTTTTCTTGAAGTGGTATTAGAAACCCACGTAAAGAAGAAGTCGGTTGTCGGGGAAGAGGCCGATGAACCGGAACTCGTCGATCCTCGAGCGGCCCGAACCGTGAGAGCTGTGACGGAGAAGATCACACAGCAATCTCAGGTTTAGTCCTTTACAAAAGGACCAAATTTATTTAGAGGTAACAAGTTATTAGTTTCTAAATTATCAATCAAAGAATTAGTTAAAATCTAACGTTACTTTTATTTGTCTTGTAGTGGGTGAGACCGTATAAGGGACGTTTGTACGGTCTCGGAGCGCTTCAAAAGGACATACTAGAGGACGTCACATCGGTACCTCCATCGGTGCAAGAGAGTTTTTCGCAACAACGGCGGATCGAAGATCTCGAATCACAACTTTGAGAATTTGCAGCCAAAGTGCAGCACCTTGAGAGCGTTATCGAGTTGATGTCGGGCCAGGGGAGGGGATCAACGTCGCAGCAAGAACCTGTTCCCGATTCAGATGCAACGCCCTCTAGACGTGATGACGATCACGGAGACGATGTCGAGCCCGCCGATTTAAAAGATATGTAATAGGGTAGAGTAACGTAGTTTTAGTTTTAGTTTTTTGTGGATAATTTAATATTTTAGTTAAAAACTTTTTATTTAGTTTTAAATTTTTTTTTATTTTTTTATTTTTTTTTCAAACTTTCCAACTGGCATCCGTTGGAAATGCTAATGGTCATCCGTTGCGCAGTGTTTCCCGCCAAATCGTTTCCCACTAGTTTGCAACGGAATTCCGTTGGTATATCTAACGGCCTTCTGTTGGAAACCCTTTCCCGCCAAATCTTTCCCGCCAGTTTTCAACGGCCATCCGTTGCATTCTCCCGCCAAATGGCAACGGATATCCGTTGCAAACAATGATTTTCCCCGCCTAATTTTGCAACGGACAGCCGTTGTCTTCCAACGGCCGTCCGTTGAAGCTGTGCAACGGTGATCCGTCATAACTACTGCTAACGGGCGTCCGTTACAAACTTTTCAACGGCTTATTCCGTTGCCACTCCGTTACAAATTTGTAACGGATTTTATTCGTTGAAACGCCGTCGCGATTTGCAACGGATCGACATTTGCAACGAATCGACATTGTGCTCTCTCTCATCTTGGATCTTAGGACAATTATTTCTCTCGAGAAATTCAAGTGTCTATTGAAAGATAAAGTTTCCTGGAATTTTCCATGTCATACCGTCTCATGATGGTATCAATATACTTAGATAGGGAGAGTCCTAGCAAAATAATAATATATATATAGATATATATATATATATATATCTTTATTTCTTGAATATAAGTCGTTTCTCCAAAATTTTTCATGGAAAATTGTTCGAACAACCAAACTTTAGACCTTTTTGCGATGACAATCCATCATTTTTATTAATAATATGTCATCTACATACAAAATAAAGAAATATTGTTCCTCCCATTAAACTCCTTGTGCATGCAAAACTCTTTTCCGTATTTAATGGAGTTGATCTTTTTAACTGCCTTGTTATACCGATAGTTCCAACTATAAGAAGCTTGTTTAGGTCCATAGTTCTTTGTAACTTATATACCATACTATCCAAGATGAGACCGTGAAACCCGCATGTTGGATCATATAGATATCTTTTTGGGTTATCCATTTAAGAAAATTAGGTTCACGTCCATCTACCATATATCATAGTCGATATATGTCGTTATCGTAAGTAAAATGCAAATATGTCGTTCCAATTTAATGTTGGGTTGCTACATCGGGTGCGGAAGCGTATTTTACAATCCAGATTATAGATCTAGTCAAGTTCGTGAATAGTTTTTGGGGTTTTCAACGAAGAACGTAATAAGAAGCAATTTCGATAATACCTGTTACGTTGAAACTAATGATACTCGATGTGAGACTTGATAATGCAAGTCCTCTAATCGTATCCACGTCGAGATCAGATTCTGCAATCAATAGTTGGTACGGTTTTACGATGAACGAAACTGTTTTCATTCTTCGTTTTCTCTGATAGATTTTAGGGTTTCGATTTTCGCGTTAATGAAAACTGTATTTAAAAACTGTATTTTCGTCATTTATATAGTATTTAAAAACTGAATTTTTCGCATTTATATATTAATGAAAACTGTATTTTACCCCATGACTATTTAATATTACACAATAGGCATTAAAATTTGAATCTCCCACTTGCCTTTACATAATATTTCAAATAGTCCAAACACATGTAACTCTATACATATACTTGCTCATACATCTAATGTACTAACCCTAAAAGAGAACCAAGTAGAGCGGATGAAAACAATTTTATTCCACACTGATTGTCTAACAATCATAAGCAGATATCGAGACACTCGTATGCGTGTGACCTCGTAGGTTCATCATTAAACTGGTAGCCAATTAGTCTCCACCAATTAACTAATTGAGGTTGGCGTCTAGCAACACTCCTCAATGATTGGATAGCGTGAAGCAACATCCTTACTCAAGTAACAATCTTATCCAAAACGAACCAGGGTGAAGTTGATGTTAGTATTTCCTTCCATCTTTATAGCTCCGGATGCATCCTAGGCATGGTCATAACTGTCAGCCATACGGATCATCAACTATGTCACATGTCAATCACAACTCGCTGATGAATGAACTTAAGAAATACCTTTCTTCATTCATTCAATGTACTTTGGCCAAAGATTCATACATTCATTGTGATTCCTGATAACATAGAGCTCAAACTCTTACCAAGAGTTGACGGATTCCTTCTTGATCAGTCACTAACTACGCAAATATCTAATTATTCCCAATATCTATTCAACTAGTACTTTAAGATACTAGGTGTCCAGAATCAAAGAATAATAGATAGGATGCTAGTTATTATGTTGATCTCAGGTCTAAGGAAAAACTAACCATCTAACTATCTGGAGAAATCTTAATGACAGTTCATTGGTTATTTAACCATTAATTTCTCCCTTTAGGTCAGTTCAGTGATCACATCATTATGTGTATCACCCACATATGTGATTTAGTAAAAGAAAACCACTAATTTCTATCAACATAGAAACTTATCACATACATGTTGTTCTTTCTGGATCACTATAGTCCGGGTAGTGATCCCCTGAACAAGAACAGTTCAGATTAAATCATTCCAAAAACTTGACTCTCTTTATTATGATCTCTATCATAATGCCAAGTTTTAGATTTAATCTTGGACTCTATCATACACTTATGGAATTCATCAAATGAAAAATAATACCATATATTATTAGAAATAAAATCCGATATCCAAAAAATTACACAACTCGCTACTAGTCTACAAACTAATGCCAGCTCGTCATCTTCTCTCAATCCGATCCTCAGGTTATGCTTGTCAAACTCCTTTGACCTAAGCGCCTTCGTGAACGGATCTGCTGTGTTTTCCATTCCATCGACCTTTTGGATTTGTACGTCCACACGTTCTCTCGTATAAGGTGATACTTCCGTAGAACATGTTTCGATTTCTGATGAGACCTTGGTTCCTTCGCTTGGGCAATAGCCCCGGTGTTATCACACAATAAATAGGGGTGTAAAATGAGCTAGCTCGACACAACTCGCCATGAGCTCGCAAAAAAATGAGCTGGCTCAGCTCGGCTCATTTTCAAAACGAGCTAGAAAATCACAGCTCAGCTCAGCTCGCCTTTAGCTTGTCTAAAAACGAGCTAGCTCGTGAGCCAAACTATTTAAGTTAAAAGAATTGTAATATATCAATATTATATATTTTTGTTCGACAAGTCAAATAAAATATATAAAATATAAAAGGGACAAACTAAAAAAAAACCCTAAAAAATAGCTTTTAATAAATTTAAACCTTCTACTTTTAACTCTATAAAAAAACTCCTACACTATGCTTTTTAAGCAAAAAAAAAAAAACCATGAAAAATATTCATGGGCTTTTTTTCTTAAAAGGTATAGTTTATGGGTTTTTTATACAGTTAAAAGTAGAAGGTTTAATTTTATTAAAATCTATTTTTTAGGGTTTTTTTGGATTTGTCTCAAAAAGATATATCTATATATATATAAAGATTAAAAAAATTAAAAAATTAAATATTATTAACCAATAACATGTTTATTAATTATTAACATTAATACATAACTTCAATTTTATTTTAATTATTATTATTAATGTATAATATTTATTATTTTTAAATTTTTAGTTGTTGTACGATTAAATATGTGCATTTGACCTAAAAAATATATTCAATCTATAAATGGTGGACAATGTATATGTATTTAAAATTTATTTTTTTATATAAGTTTAACTATCACTTAAAGGTTTGTACCAAAGATTTTAATATGTCAAAATTTGTAATATATAAATTTTGGACAAACCCAAAAAACCCTAAAAAATAGCTTTTAATAAAATTAAACTTTCTACTTTTAAATATATAAAAAAATCCCTAAACTATGCCTTTTAAGCAAAAAAAACCATGAAGATTTGTCATGATTTTTTTTCTTAAAAGTATATTGTAAGGGTTTTTTATAGAATTAAAAGTAGAAGATTTAAATTTATTAAAAGCTATTTTCAGGATTTTTTTAGTTTATCCCAATATAAAACACAATAATTTGAATACAAAGTTATTAAATATAAAAAATACTAACTAGAAAATAAATCTATCGAAAATTAAATAAAATATCGAATATATAAACATACGTTTTAATAATAGTTATTAAAATATTGTATTTCTTTATTTGTTAATAAAATTATAGTATTTTGATATAAATAGAAAATAATATTATTATTATATGTAAATAATATATTATTTTTTTTCTTAAATAATATTTCATAAATGAAAAGAGTATGTGTAATATGTAAAAATAGGAAAATATGTGCTTTTGTACTCAGCTCGTGAGCCAGCTCGTCAGTTCGGGAGCCAGCTCGCCTAAGTTCTAATTCGTTTTCGACTAAGCTCGTCAGCTCGTTTTTTAAACGAGCTGGAAAATATCCAGCTCGACTCGCTCAAATATGATCCGAGCTAGAGCTGGCTCGCGAGCCAGCAGCTTATTTTACACCCCTAACAATAAAGGAACGACTTCTTTTATCGAAGGTACCACACCAAGTTCATCTATGAACTTTCTCATCCAAACCGCTTCTTTAACTGCTTCGCAAGCCGCTATATATTCTGCTTCAGTCACCGAATCGACTATAGTAGCCTGCTTGGAACTTTTCCATCTTACTGCGCCTCCATTCAGACAAAACATATAGCCTAAAATGGATCGACTGTCATCCTTGTCTATCGAGAAACTCGCATAAGTAAATCCTTCTAACTCCAAGTTAGAACCACCATAAATGAGGAACTTGTCCTTAGTCCGTCTCAAGTATTTAAGGATGTTCTTTACAACCTTCCAGTGTTCATCAACAGGATCTGCCTGATATCTACTCACTGCACTTAGTGCGTAGGCTACGTCAGGCCTAGTACATCTCATGGAATACATGATGACTCCCACTGCACTAGCATAGGGAAGACGACTCATGCGCTCTCTCTCTCCTCCGGGTCTTAGAAAAATCCTCCATAGAAAGAGAAATTCCAGTACGTATCGGTAGATAGCCCTTCTTAGAACTTTCCATGTTGTATCGTCTCACGATACTGTCAATTTACTGGGATTGTGACAATCCAAACAACCTCTTCGATCTATCCCTATAGATCTTTATTCCTAGAATATAGGCTGCTTCTCCTAGATCTTCACGGAGAACTGATCACACAACCATGACTTTGTCTCTTGCAATGCTAGAATGTCATTCCCTATGAGCAATATGTCATCCACATAAAGCACAAGGAAGACAACCACTACCCCACTAAACATCTTGTACACACAAGGTTCTTCATCGCATCTAACAAAGTTGCACGTTTCAACTACCTTGTTGAAGCAATGTTCTAGCTTCGAGAAGCTTGCTTGAGTCCATAAATGAACCTCTGAAGCTTGCATACCATATGAATTTGAGTTGGCAACGTGAAACCCTCAGATTGAGCCATGAAAACCTCTTCCTGGAGCTCTCCATTACGGAAAACTGTTTTCACGTCCATTTGTCAAATCTCATAGTCATAGTATGCCGCTATCGCAAGCAGAATCCGAATAGATTTTAGCATTGCCACAGGGGAGAACGTTTTTTAATAGTTAATCCCTTCTCGTTGAGTATACCCCTTGGCAACCAGACGAGTTTTATAGGTCTCTACCTGCCCGTCTGCTCCAATCTTCCTCTTGTAAACCCATTTACAACCAATCGCTCTGGAAGTCTCTGAAGGATCAACCAAAGTCCATACTTCGTTGATCTTCATAGATTCCATCTCGGGATTCCATGGCTCTCCACTATTTCTCTGAGTCTAGACCTTGTATAGGTTCTTAGAAAGTCAAGGGATAGTCATCTCTATGACCGATCACGTCCTCTTGTACCATCAGATTAAGTCTTTCAGGTGTACATTGAGAACGCGTTGACCTTCTCAAGGAAGCCTGTGTAGCAGGTTCAACCTGCGCTGGGATATCTTGTTGGACTTGTTCTTGAACAAGTTCCTGAACTTGTTTCTGAACGGGCACTGTCACTTCGACATTTAAAGATGAAGCCCCGGAGCCTAACAATATATCTTCCAGCCAAGATTGCTCATTTGACATTTCATGTCCCTGAGCTTGTGTTGGTTCATCGAGTTCTTGAATTTCGTGAAGAACTATTTTTCCACCATGAATTCCTTCCTCAAGGAATTCCCTTTCAAGAAAGGTTACCATTCTGACCACAAGCACTTTGTGCTCAAACATATGGTAGAAATAATATCCCATAGTTTCCTTGGGATAACCCATGAACCTACACATGTCAAACCTAACATCTAGCTTGTCTGGCTGAATTCTCTTAATGAAAGCCGGACAACCCCAAATCTTGATGTGTCTCAGGTTAGGTTTCCGTCCCTTCCATATCTCATATGAAGTCTTTCAGACTACTTTAGTTGGAACCTTCTTTAAGATATAAGTGACTGCTTCTAAAGCATAACCCCACAAGCTTATTGGAAGATCTGTGAACTCCATCATGGATCAAACCATATCTAATAAAGTTTGATTTCTCATTTCGGACACATCATTATGCTGTGGTATTTCAGGAGAAGTCCACTGAGACAAAATCCCATTTTGCCTTAGATAATAAAAAAATTCATGACTTAAATACTGACCACCCCGGTCTGATCTCAACACTTTGATACTCTTACCGGTTTGTTTTTCCACTTCACTGCGGAATCCTTGAACAATTCAAAAGATTCGGATTTGTGTTTCATCAAGAACACAAATCCATACCTCGACATATCATCAGTAAACATGATGAAATTTAAATATCCACCCTTGGCTTGAACTCTCATAGGTCCACATACATCAGTATGTATGAGTCCTAGGAATTCTGTAGCTCTTTCTCCAGTTCCACTAAACGGAGATTTGGTCATATTACCACTTAGACAAGATTCACAAGTTGCATAAGATTCATAATCAGAATGGCCTAAAAGATCATCTTTATGCAGCCTGTTAATCCTCTTCTCACCGATGTGACCAAGTCTACAATGCCAAAGGTGCGTCTGTCTTTGACGATCATCTACCCATTCTCTTTTGGCCCAAAACTTGCATATTTATTGGTTCTATATTAACATCAAGTAAGATATAAATTCCTTGTTGCAAATAACCATTCACACATAAATCATCACCATGATAAATAGAGCAAATGTTATTAATGAAAACTGTTCGAAATCCACGTCTATCAAATATAGAAATAGAAATTATGTTTGAAAGAAACTTCGGAACATAATAACAGTCGTCTAACAACAAAGTCTTGCCCATAGGCATTACAAGGGAAATCGATCCTACTGCTAGAGCAGCAACACTTGCGCCATTTCCAACCTTCAGACTGAATTCTCCTTCCTTAACCTCCTACTGATCCTCAGCCCATGCAATATATTGCAGATGTTAAAACTGCTACCGGTATCTAATACCAATCTAGATGAATCAATGGTAGTTAAGGAAACCATGAAAACATTTTTCATGAGAATCTTACCTTGTTTCTTGCTCTTGAGAGACTATAGGTATTTCTTGCAGTTCCTCTTCCAATGTCTTTTCTTCTTGCAGAAAAAACACTCAGCATCTGATTGGTCGGCCTTGCTGGCGCCGCCCTTTGCCCTGGTCACACCAGCCTTAGGCACGCTCTGCCAGATCTTGGGCTTCTTCTTGCCTTTCCTCTTCTGCTAAGAGGGTTGCCCAACCATCAGAACAGATCTCGATCCCCTCTTCCCTATAAACATCTGCTTCTCATACTCAGTGAGCAAGGTGTGCATCTCATGCAACTCGACATCCAGCTTGTTCATGTTGTAGTTCACCACGAATGGGGAGAAGGAATCCGAAAGTGAATGCAAGATCATCTTCTGCTGCATCTCCTTGCAGAAGGTGCACCCCACCTTCTCAAGCTGTTCTATCAGACTAATCATCCGAAGAACATGGGGTCCCACAAGAGAGCCCTCACTCAAAGTGGACTTAAACAAAGTCCCCGAAAACTTGGACCTTGCCGTCTGACTCTGCTCACCGAACATCTTCTTAAGATGGTCCATGATCTGCTTGGCATCCATATGCTCATGCTGCTTGTGGAGTTCCCCACTCATTGACACCAAGATGAGACACTTCACAGTGATACACTTTTCCTCGTACTTGGTGAATTCACTTGAAACCTCATCATTCGTTGGATCTGGCACAGGAGGAGTTGGTTTGTCGATCACATCGATCAGCTTCTCATGTGTCAGTACCTGACGCAAATTGTGTAGCCATTCGTCGAAGTTTTCATCAACCAGCTTGTTGGCCTCGAGGATTGGACATAAGTTGAATTGAGACATTCTCAAGAGATCTGAAAACAAAAGAAAATTGAACAGCAGATAGTTCGACATCGTAAATATAATAAAGACATGGACTTCATCTAAATGATATTTTCGCTAATCAATGCTACAATAACATTAGAAATCTTATTTCTTATTAGTACTAATCTATAACTATATGTTTGAGTCCCTTGGTAATCAAGACGTTTCCCACATATATAAAATAGATTCTTTACAAAATTTTATCCCTATAAAATTCGTAGTGAATTAAAAACGACTCTATATCATATAGTCACCTGGTACTCAGGTCGTTCCTATTGATACATTTGAGTTCATCCTTCAGCTCATGGTTGGATAACAATTAAGTTCATGTCTCCTAGGTAGTCTAGACATTTACAAAAGCTAATTATTCCTTCCCACTAAACATCTAATGTCATAGACGTACAAATCAAATTCTTGAACTACATACCTCCCAGTAGTCAGGCCGTACCATGTAAACAAGAGTCTATTCATACATCTATGATGAAGGAAAAACCTAACGATAAACTATTTATCATTCTTAGAACACAATTAATTTTAATTTTCAAAAATTGCATGGCCCGCACGTGCTGTCAAATAATCACATGCGGGTTGCATTTACCGAAATTTTTCATACAAGCGGGCTTGCAACGCGCTCCCGTTCGGGTTGCAGTGCTCGCTCGATCGGGCCGAGCATGTTTGCCCACTTGGACTCGCGAGAAACTCTCACTCAGGTTGATGGACGATGCCCCGCTTGGGCTGAAGGAAAAGCCCCACTCGGGCTGAAGCATGACGCCTCGCTCGGGCTGATCGGACGAGCCTCGCTCGGGCTGAAGCACGATGCCCCGTTCGGGCTAAAGCACGCCGCTCCGCTCGAGCTGACCGGACGAGCCAGCTCAGGCTAGGATGCAAAAGCGACCAATCGGGCTACCAGGATGAAAGCTCGGGCTTGCCGGACGAGCCCGCTCGGGCTAGGGTTTTGAAAACCCTTCGTGCGACTGCCCTGTTCGTCGCCCGCCCGGGCTCGATTGAACGCCCGATCGGGCTCGATGGAATGGCTAGGATTTCTGCATAGCGCCGTTCGCCCCTTTTCCAGTGCCTCTCGCCCGCTCACTCCAGACATCGTTCCCAGGTCGTCGCCTCTCGCCCACCGCATCTCGTCCGCCGCCCGCCGATTCACTTGTGCAAGATGTTGTACGACGTCGGGGCGATTGGACGATGCTCGTTCGCGATCGCATCGCGCGAAGTGTCGCCTCTTCGCTATCGTGACAAAATTCCTATGCTACCGCCTACCTGTTATTGCCCAAGGACACGTGCCGACCCTTCGCCTATGACCGGCGTCGAATGTGCGCCCGGCTAGGGTTTCGGTCGCTGCCTAGTTCATGCGTTTGTTCACGTGCGCACGCGCGGCGCACGCGTCTATGTAATTTTTCGATCTGTTTTTAACAAAAATCCAAAAACTAATCCTGAACAGACGATCAGACGCTCTGATACCACTGTTGGGTTGCTACATCGAGTGCAGAAGCGTGTTTTACAACCCAGATTATAGATCTAGTCAAGTTCAGGAATAGTTTTCGGATTTTTCAACGAAGAACATAATTAGAAACAATTTGGATAATACATGTTACGTTGAAACTGATGATAATCGGATGTGAGACTTTATAGTGCAAGTCCTCTACTCGTATCCACGCCGAGATCGGATTCTACAATCAACAGTTCGTGCGGTTTTACGATGAACGAAACTGTTTTCGTTCTTCGTTTTCTGTGATAGGTTTTAGGGTTTCGATTTTCGCGTTAATGAAAACTGTATTTAAAAACTGTTTTTTCGTCATTTATATATTATTGAACTTTTTCAATAATTACAATTTTATCCGTGACTATTTAATATTACTCAATGGGCATTAAACTTTCATTTAATATACCAATTGATATAGAACAGTGAAGTCCTTAAACGGATTGTAATAATCAGCGATGAAATCTACCATTAGGTGTCCATATTCTCTAAGTTGCATAATCTGGATTTTTTCATGGACCTTTTCATACCCATTTCCATGCTCAAACATCCCATATTCATAGATCAATTAATCATGTTTACTTGAGGCTAAAACAAATCGTTTATTTTCTCAATGACTCAAGTGACTATTTTGTTAAAAATCTCATATTGAAAATTATAAAAGGTCTAATACAATATATGTTAAATATATGGATCAATCCATGTTTAATTATAAACTCATAGATCTCATCACTCTAGATGGCAAATTATATATAGGCTCGATGAATTACCTGAGCCCCAAAATAAATAAATAAATATATTACATCGAAAATATTTACATAGACAAGGTTCATGTTAATGCGCAAATGTGCTATAACCTTCACGAAGCCTTCATGTGGCCCTTGAATTAAAAATTATTGCTCTTGGCAATCCGATATTGGATCTCTTCCTCATCAAAATCTTTTTATCATCATTATATTCATCCAAGTCGCCAACAGAAGTCTCTACTGAAGGCGGTGGAGGACTAACCATTGAGTCTTCGTCGTCCAGATCCCCTCTATTTGATGGATGGATAAACCAACTTAACGGTATTTTTGTAAATTTATTGATTTTTTCATCATTATAAAATGTGTAACGTATTTAATAAACTCTTTCGAGACACTTTATATTTTCGGATTAATTTTTATGTACATTCATTATCTTGAAACAAAAATATTTGATTTTGACAATGATATCATTATAATATTAAATAGAAAAATTATATGAAGTAGAATATATGATAATTTTGTGTAGAAAATAAAAAATGGTATAGTGTAGATTATATAAACAATTTATGGACAGATAAAGGAAATAAGTGGATGAATTAGGGACCCAATTACGAGTATCCCTAAACAGACAAAAATTTTGGAAAGATGCAACGTTCGTTTAGAATTTACGGACGGACAATACATCCATTCAAAATTTACAGATAGACGATACAATCTGTCTATAATTTACGGATGATATGTCCATTTATAATTTACGAATGACATAAGAAATACCTGATAATTATCGGTATATCCACATGATTTATAGAAATTATCCAAAAAACCATCTGCATATACGAATGAATATGAAAAACATTTTGCCTCGTCCATAATTCGTCCAGAAACCAAAACTTTGATGACCACATTAATTGGGTATAGCTTTTACTATAACAATAAATACAAATATTAACATACATGCACTTAATTCCACGAACAGATTATTAGCCAACAATTTCATGTATAAAAATGAAATAAATTTAGTTTATTTATAGTTTTGAGCAAGTAATTTGGAGGCTTCTTCTCGTATAACCTTCCAAGCCTCCGTGACATGAATCTCCTCTGTTAACGCTGCTCCCACCGCAAATCGTAGCACCATTTTCCCCGATAGAGCCTATATATATATATATATATATATATATGTCCCACATTTTATGGTTTGTTAATCTATTCATGAAATACATTAAACTAATATAAAATCGTCAAAGTAACGACAATAAGCAGCAAACAGAAAGGAAAACGACAAGTTATACTCACAGTATGAGATATGAAAATCTTCCCTGTTGAGTTCACTGCGTCTAATAGATTAAGGTTCTGTTGATTACATGTCTCTTCGTTGTCATCGTCAATAGGCACAAGGCGAAAGCATACAAGGGAAAACAATCGAGGAGTAACAACCTTTGGGCACAAAACCAAAAGCAGAACATTTATATATCGATCTATATACATATATATATATATATCTTATAGAAGATGTTATATATACCTGAAATTGCGGATCTTGAGATACAAGTTGCTCAAAATGTTTAGCAAGATTGATGTGTTTCCTTATATAGCTTTTCAAGTTGTTGGATCCATAGAGACGTAGAACCATCCATAATTTCATCGCACTATCAAAAATCCGATGTTGCTATATGAGTAGAACGTGTTGAAAAATCGATGGTAAAAAAAAAGAAATGAAGAATGCGTGTATATATATATATTGAAGAATGCATGCGTGTATATATATATATAATGAAGAACGCGTATATATATATACCTGAATCTTCGAGCAAGAGGAATTTGCCAATCTTTGTAATCGACTACCAAGTTTCCTTGTGAGACCTATTGAATACAAAACATCCCGTGGGTTATAAATATATATATATATATATATATATTTATATTCTCATTAATGGAAAAAGAGCATGAAAAAAAATTACCTTGTACTTGAGGTACTCTGGATTTGTTTTCAGAGCCTCAATGAGATGACTTCGATCCTGCGTTAAATAACATAACTTCATATCTCTCTATATAAAACTATATATGTACAAACCGCAAACTTTGTTATTTTACGTATGGTTAATAATTGTTATATCATAAATATTTAAATGTTTGATTATTTAAAATTATTAGATTTAAGTATTTATTCATAGCTATAACTTATTGTCAAACATGGACTGGGCCTAAGTAATCCCAAAAGCTAGCTCAAGAGTTTAGGGTTGTCCAACACCATATATACAAGTCCCAAAGTTCATGTCCTAACCGATGTGGGACAACTTATCATAACACTCCCCCTCACGCCCAGGCTCGATCCTGGAACGTGGACATCGCAATTGGGGGCCCAACATCGGTATATTCAAATCGGGACGAACCGGGCTCTGATACCATGTCAAACATGGGCTGGCCCTAACTAATCCCAAAAGCTAGCTCAAGAGTTTAGGTTTGTCCAACACCATATATACAAATCCCAAAGTTCATGTCCTAACCGATATGGGACAACTTATCATAACACTTATATGTATAGATTAAAAAATTGTTTTCGATTTCGAAATTTTATAATTTGTTATATATATATCTATCAAACCGAACGAGAAGTAAAAGGTGGAAAATTACTTTAACCCAAAGGGGTGAACAATTTTGGCTGGTGAAAAGCCATTTATGAGCATTCATGTTGAAGGAATCAGCTTCTTCAACTCCATCAATGTATTTTCTATACTCTTCACATATACATGCATTCCCCGCGTACGCACCATCCACATGAAGCCACATATCATTTCTCTATTCATTATTACACATAATCATTTATAGTGTTACATATATATATATATATATGTATATATATGATTGTGTATCACCTTTGCAATTCTTCCCAAGGGGAGCAATGGATCTACAGCTGCTGAAGATGTGGTACCAACCTTCGGATATAGAAATATTTTTTGAAGTTCTATTGAATTAGTTTTTAGTTTAGGTCAGTCCAAATATTTGGCACCTTATATCGGAAAATGAAACCATAAAGGGCATTATAGTCTTTTGACATACAGTCGCACAAATGAAGAATGGGATTAATCCCATGGCGACATCTCTAGAAATTGCTTCTTCCACGGAATCTGGAGACAATGCGTAATTTGTTGAAGAATCTGTCTTTAGCAGCCTCCAGTTCTCTTTATGAATACCTCCTATCTGATAACACACACATTATATATATATATATATATGATATGGGTTTTCCATTGTATATGTATATATGTGATATGGGTTTTCCATTATATATATATATATATATATGTGAGAATTAAGGACCTGACAAGCTTTGAGGAAACTAGAATGTGTTTGGTCGGAGGCATAGGCAACGAGTCTGTGGAGAGAATGTCTTCCAAATTTATTCAAAACCTTTTCTCGAGCTGCGATTAGAACAACGAGAACTGCTTCACATGCTGTCCCTTGTATCACTCCTCCTCCTTTTCCTACAAACATTACCATATATAAAACCCTAAAAAAAATCATTTCAAATGCCTCTATGTATATAAAACCCTAAAAAAAATCATTTCAAATGCCTCTATGTATATAAAACCCTAAAAAAAATCATTTCAAATGCCTCTATGTATATAAAACCCTAAAAAAAATCATTTCAAATGCCTCTATGTATATAAAACCCTAAAAAAAATCATTTCAAATGCCTCTATGTATATAAAACCCTAAAAAAATCACTTCAAATGCCTTTATATATATATAAAAAACCCTAAAAAAACTCACTTTAAATGCCTCTATATATATAAAACCCTAAAAAACTCACTTCAAATGCCTTTATATATATAAAACCGTAAAAACACTCCCTTCAAATGCCTCTATATAGATAACCCTAAAAAAACTCACTGCAAATGTGTCTCTCTCTCTATATATATAACCCTAGAGCTCACTTCAAATATATATATATATATATATATATGTATAACCCTAAAGTTCACTTCAACTATATATATATTTTATATATATGTATACCGTGATGAGAAAGGAAGTGGTGGGGAAGGTTGAGCAATTTGGCAAGCCAATCGAGAACGATGACTTCGAGCTCGGTGGCAGCAGGAGAAGTGAACCATGTGAAGTTCAAAACACAGAGACCAGCGTTGAGCATCTCTCCCAAGAACCCACCCACACTGTTACTCGCTGCAAAGTAGGCAAAATAACTTGGGTTTTGCCAATGTGTTAATCCTGGCATTATCTTACTCTTCACATCTGCACAACCACCACATATATATACATAAATATATATATATATATGTCCGTCAGTTATTTTTTTCATGTTTTCCAACTGTCATTTGCTACGGAAGTTGGGACGGATTGTAACATATATTCTTGATTGTATTTTTGTTAGTCAATAGTAGTAGATATAGAAACAATTATTGAATTGTAATATAATGGTTGATTGTATTTCGTATAATTTTCGATAATAAAGGGTAAATGTTATATCAAATATCATTTGTTTCTTAAAAGGGTTTGAGAAAAGTGTAGAATAACACTTGGTTAAGTATTCTAGGGTTTATAATTATTGAATTGTAATATAATGGTTGATTGTATTTCTTATAATTTTGGATAATAAAGGGTAAAAGGGATATCAAATATCAATTGTTTCTCAAAGGGTTTGAGGAAAATGTAGAATAAAGTGTTCTAGGGTTTATAATTCTGAGTTTGAGATCAGTAGAAGCCATATTCTTTGCAAATTATATACATAAAACTTTTTTTTTGTCAAAATGTAAATAAATTATATACATAAAACTTACCATCGAGAAGTTCTTCGAACGACTCGGGTTGCTCAGGTGCCGTATCAGGCAATAACTCGTGAAGATAACCAGGCTGCATCATGTAAACCAAACGTATTGCTCTATGCATTAACCTACCAATACCCATATGCAAAAAAAAATTAATTTAAAAAAAAAAGAATAAAAATGGTAAGAGAGAGAACCTGAACTTGGCTTAGGACAGGGAAATCCTCAAGGGATTTGTAATAATCAGCAATGAAATCTACCATTCGGTGTCCATATTCTCTCAGTTGCTCAATCTCCATTGGCTTCATGGATCCTTTCTTATCCTTTTCCATGCTCCTGCATTCCATTTTCATATCGAAAATGACAAAATGTCCAATACAATATATAAACTATATCGACCAATTAAATTTAAATTAGAAACTCATAAATCTCATCATTCTAGATGACAAAGCATATATAGGCTTGACCAATTACTACTTGAGCCCCAAAAGAAGAAAAAAAACTTACGGTGGGATAAAAAAACATTACACATAAAAAGGTTCATATAGCAAATATGAATTCTCACCGGAGATGGGGATTGCAGTGAGAATAAGAATGATAATGAGAATGGCAGAGTATATTTTTTTAATATTTATAAATCAATATTCTGTTGTATTGTGAAAAAGAAGCAACCAGATTGGTGGCTTTACTTTTTCCAAAAGAATATATTTGTTTTTATCCTATTTTTTCTTTAAGTTTTTGTAAATATATATCACTATAATATATGCTTATAGTTCTCATGCAACCTATCTTCCAAAGTTTTAAGATTTTCTTTTTACTTGTTATATTATAAATATTTTTTAAAATGTAAAAATGTAATCATACAAATTAATAACTTATTCGTTGGATTTTAATTTCTTTTGTGTTGGTTCATGATTGAAAAAGAAGACGCAAATTTAAACGCAAAAACATATTTGACAACAAAGAAGCCGGAAAAAAAAATAAAAATCAAAAATAAAATCGGGCGGATGACAATTGATCACGTTAGGGCTGGGCAAAATATTCGAAGTATTCGTATCCGATTCGTATTCGATTCGTATTCGAATCGAAAATTCGAATATCCGTTGACACAAATACAAATACAAATATTAGAATCAGATATTCCACAAATACAAATACAAATACAAATAGTAGACTCAAGTATCCGAACTATTCATATCCGTAAATACTAAATAGAAAATAGTTAATATATAGATACATATATAAAAAAAATTGATTTTAATAATCAAATTGGAAATAAAAAACATTACTAATCTTATTTAAACACTTATTGCATAAATATATAGATAAATATGTAATATATTTATGATTGGAGTACTAAAATATCAAATATTTTAAAATAACTAATATTGTTGAAGATTTAATTTACACTCAAAAATGGTTATAATCCAAATGAGTTGGATAATGTTATAGAGATATTACAATATATAAAAAAACAAAACTCACTAAATATATAACTTTTTTGCAAGTTTTATTTTAATGTATAATCTAACAATTTGTTTCATTGTTTTGGATTAATTGACGATATTCACAGAATCATCGACAAAACTAAATTTAAATGACTGATGTGGAGATAATTATGAAGATTTGGTACTTTGATTTATTTATATTATGTATCTTTGCATCTTTGTGCGATTTGAATTTTAGTTTTAGATTATAGTTGATGATTATTGGTTTTTTATTAATATTCTTTTATATATATTTTTTACGTTAAAAAAAATTAGGTTCGTATACGAATATCCGTATATCCCACGGATATCGGTATATCCGACAAATATCCATATTTACAAATATCCGAATTTGCAAATACAAATACAAATACTAAATTTGGATATTCACCGAAAACAAATACAAATACAAATAGTCAGATATTCACAAATATCCGTTATTTGCCCAGCCATAGATCACATTACCCAAAAACATTATCCACAATGGATTGGTTCTAATTATAAAGTATAAAATACCTATCACTCAATATCCAACAAAAGAAGATATTATAAAAATTGAATGCTTTTAAAGAAAACTAACACCATGATCCATCTATATTTATCATTTTATTCGGCGGAATATCAGATATACCCTCGTAGGGCTAAAACGCTTCAAAAATACCCTTCCCTAAAATAATTATTTAATCGGAAAAAAAAACTGGAGAAAAGACAAATTTACCCTTAATTTTCGAACGTGAGAAAAACCGCATTCTGGGAGAGTAAAAGCCAAACCCGCATTCTGGGAGAGTAAAAACCAAGAAAGAACAAGTGATTTCGAACTTGAGAGGGATCGAATCGAAGTTGGCAAGAAGGAAATTCGAAGTTGGCAAGAAGGAAATGGCTAGAATCAGCAGCGGTGGATAAGAGTTGGGTCGCGATGGTCGGTTGAAAGTCGATTTCTAGGGTTTGCAGGCTGTCGAGTCCCAGAATGGTTTATTGATTTGAAATGGGTG
>CM071874.1:33444389-33473412 GCA_036759665.1 Gynandropsis gynandra
GTCTTCAACAAATTGATTGGGCATTGGGAGTGCGCGTCATTCAAGGCCAAGAGCGAGAAGGCTAAACAAAATCGCTACGGTGAGAAGGTTCCCGGAGATGGTCCCCATCGCCATACTTCGGGATCAAAATCATTCGCGAAAAGAAAAAAAGAATTGGTAAATTTTAAATTATTTAGATTTTTTTATTCATTTAAATATTTATCTAACAAAAATTTTTTATATTGTAGACGCAATGGATGGGAAGAGAACCGACTCTTCTTGAAGTGGTATTAGAAACCCACGCAAAGGAGAAGTCGGTTGTCGGGGAAGAGGCTGAAGAACCGGAACTCGTCGATCCTCGAGCGGCCTGAACCGTGAGAGCTGTGACGGAGAAGATCATACAGCAATCTCAGGCTTGCGGTTCAAGCCCCGACGACCTCAGTCCTTTACAAAAGGACCAAATTTATTTAGAGGTAATAATTTATTATTTTGTTTCTAAATTATTAATATAATTTGTTAAATTCTAACGTTACGTTTATTTGTTTTGTAGTCGGTGAAACCGTATAAGGGACGCCTGTACGGTCTCGGAGCGCTTCAAAAGGACATACTCGAAGACGTAACGTCGGTACCTCCATCGGTCCAAGAGAGTTTTTCTCAACAACGGCAGATCAAAGAACTCGAATCGCAACTTCGAGAACAACGAGCTGAAATGGCGCAACAATCATCTAATACAACATTTGGAGAGCGTCATTGAGTTGTTGTCGGGCCAGGTGAGGGGATCAACACCGCAGCAAGAACCGGGGCTCGATTCGGATGCAACTCCGTCTCGAGGGGATGGTGGTGGTGATGGTGGGGATGATAACGACGCAATCGACCTAAACGATTTGTAATAGGAAATAGTTTTAATTTTGGTGGTTTGTAATATAATTTTAATATTTTTATTAAAAACCTTTTAGTTTTAAAAATTTTTTTATTTTTTTTATTTTTTTTATTTTTTTATTTCCCGCCAAATCTTTCCCGCCAGTTTGCAACGGTCGTCCGTTGCAAGTTCCCGCCACGTGGCAACGGATGTCCGTTGCAAAGTATTCCTAATTTTGCAACGGACAGCCGTTGCTCTCCAACGGCCGTCCGTTGAAAGTTTGCAACGGTGATCCATCACAACGTTATCCAACGGTCGTCCGTTACTTTTATTCCAACGGCGTTTTCCGTTGCCATTCCGTTACAATTTTGTAACGGATATTATCCGTTGGAATGCCATCATGAATTGCAACGGATCATCATTTGCAACGAACTTTTCGCAACGGACGAAAATCCGTTGGTGTCCGTTGGAAACGGTTGTTTCCAACGGATTTTGGGCGCTTTCCAACGGATTCGTCCGTTGGAAATCGCCAGTTTTTTTGTAGTGAGTCTCAGGGTGAGTTTGAGTCTGTATCCAGGTGTGCCTAGTGTACCGATTGAAACGAATAGAAAATCATTTGGAGTTTTAAAACTCCACCAAATACGTTGGCCATCTACTCTTTATTCTTTCAATATCAGAGCTGGAAAACAAAAAATAATATTTGTTTTAGATCCAGTTTATGAGTAAGATGGAAGGAACACGAGATTTATATTCGTATTGCAAGCCTGTAATACTTAATGCTTCTAATTATGCATATTGAAAGGTTAAGATGAGAGCTAATATTCGTGGAATAGATGAAGATGCATGGGGAGCCGTGAGATATGGTTGGAGTCATCCGATGATGATCGACAACAAAGGCAACGAGAAGGAAAAACCACTTGATCAATGGACGATGGCCGAGAAAAGATCATCCACTTACAATGCAAAGGCGTTAGCAGCAATATTCGCTTCAGTTGATATGGATGAATTTAAACAAATACAAGGTTGCGAATCTGCTAAAGAAGCTTGGGACACACTTGAAACAATACACGAAGGAACTTCTAGTGTGAAGAGAACAAGATTGGACATTATTGAACATCAATTTGAGAAGATTGAAATGGATGAAAACAAAAGTGTTAAAGAGTTTAGTGGAAGATTGAATGCTTTGGCCAACAAAGCACATGTTCTTGGTCAACCCTATGAGGATAAGAAGCTTGTCAAGAAACTTTTTCGGTGCTTACCCAAGAAGTTCTCGGCACAAAAGGCAACAATGAACATATCACTTAATACCGATACAACGAGTTTCAAGGAGATTGTGGGAATTTTGTCCGCATATGAGATGGAATTGCAATTGGAACAAGGATCGGTAAGCAAAAGTGCATCTAAAGGAATAGCACTAAAAGTTGAAGAAGATTCTTCTGAAGATGAGGGACTCATCGGAGACATATCCTTGTTAGCAAAGAAATTCAATAAATTCTTAAAAAGAAGGCCACGGGGTTACCCCAAGACACGCAAGGTATACCCAGAGAAAGAAGGGAAATCAAAAGTTCAATGCCATGAGTGTAAGGGATACGGACATATCAAGAATGAATGTCCTAGTGTTAAAAAACGTGAAGCAACTTTGAAGGTCTTGGAGGAAACTAATTGTTTCAAGTGTCAAGGTATTGGATATATGAAGAGTGAATGTCTAAATATTCAAAAGGCGGACAAGTCTCTTTTCACTCAGGAAGAATCTACTGATTCGGAGGATGAAAGTGAAGAAGATGACATGATAAACTACATCTCTTTCTACGATGTTATAGGAAGCGAAGATGAACAATCAAATGAAGAAAGTGATGATGATGAGATGACTGTGAAAGAGTTTTTTGAAAAATGTATTGAGATGGGACAGCGAAATTTGAAAATCCTCAGAGAAAAGAATGCTGTGGGGTCGCAATTAAAGGTTATTACGGAACAACTTTTAAAAAAGGAGGAAGAGATAAATCAAGTTTCAAGTCAACTAGAGGAAACGAAGAGGAATTTAAGGATGTTGTCAAATGGAACTGAGAAGCTTGATTACTTGCTAACATTTGGAAAAAGAGATACGAATCACTATGGACTTGGCTACACAGGGGAAAGTTCTTGCAATGAAGGAAAATTTATCAAAAGTCAAGAGACAGTTGCACCTTCAGATACACCAAGTATACCTGCAGTGCCCGTGAGTTCCAAATACGTCGAACGCAGAAGATGTTACTACTATGGGAAAAAGGGGCATATTCAAGTGAATTGTTTTCAAAAGAAACATCATGAATGGAGACCTCAAAGATCATTCAATAAGAGAACAACACGGAAAATATTGAATCACTCTCAATCATATTGGATCCAAGGTAAGTCACGGAGAACCAATCTTCACGGTAAGTTACGGAAATATCAAGGTAAATTTCCTTACTGGTCTACACCTAATATTAGATAAATTTGGATTAAAAAGAGTGAAAGGTATATGATAGTAAGAAAACCTATGATTAAACAAATTTGGGTTAGGAAATCGGACTTAAAATGCAATGTTGCTTTTACTTCGGTACAAAATGAGAAAGATTCAATGTGGTACTTTGATAGTGGCTGTTCAAGGCACATGATAGGTAATCTTAGCTTGCTGTCAAATTTTAAGGAAAGTGCCAAAGGAGGAAGTGTAACTTCCGGTGATGGACAAAAAGGAAACATACAAGGAAAAGGAGACATTATGACAATGGGACAACCGAAGCTGACTAATGTGCATTTGGTGCAGGGACTTCAAGCAAACTTAATCAGTATTAGCCAACTTTGTGATCAAGGGTTGCGTGTTTCTTTTTCACATGAAAAGTGTACTGTCACAGATGAGGATGGCAAGAATGTTTATGCAGGAAAAAGAGCACCTAATAACTGCTACATCTGGACAGAAGAAGTGAAGTGTTTCCATGTTTCACAAGATCCAATTCACCTATGACATCAACGTTTAGGTCACGTAAATTATCGAACCATTGTTAGACTGTCTAATTCTGATTTGATTCGAGGTATGCCTAGGATGTCAAAGACAAAGGAAATCATATGCAAACCATGTCAACAAGGGAAACAAGTTCGAATACATCACAAGAAGATGCCACAGATTAAGACCACACACATACTAGATTTGCTCCACATGGATTTGATGGGACCAGTGCAAACTGAAAGCATAAGTGGAAAAAGGTATGTTTTCGTATGTGTTGATGATTTTTCAAGATATACCTGGGTGAGATTTCTGTGAGATAAAGGTGACTTTTGAAGTCTTTCACTATTTGTGTTTAAATTTGATAAACACAAAAGGAAGAATTAAGAGAATAAGAAGTGGTCATGGCCGTGAGTTTGAGAATGAATCATTTGAAAATCTGTGTAACAAACTTGGTATTACACATGAATATTCTACTCCAAAAACTCCACAACAAAATGGAGTTGTGGAAAGAAAAATAGAACCTTGCAGGGAATGGCTAGGGCAATGCTGCACGGTAAGGGAGTTGCACCTCGATTCTGGGCAGAAGCAATTAACACGGCATGTCATATCATCAACAGAGTCTATGCACGAACAGGTACAGAGAAAACACCATACGAAATGTGGAAAGGTAAGACTCCAAATATCAATTATTTTCATGTGTTTGGGTGCAAGTGCTACATACTCAATGATCGTGAGTATCTTGGGAAGTTTGACTCAAAAAGTGATGATGGTATATTTCATGGATATGGTACAAATTCAATATCCTTTCGAGTATATAATTTTCGTACCAAGACTGTTATTGAATCCACTAATGTTGTGATTGATGAGGATAGTCAAAATTAAGAATCTGTTGACAAAACTATAATACAGTTACAAGCAGATGCAATAGACACACCTGTGGAGGCAGAAGGTGTACCTGCAGAACAGTCTGACAATCCAGAAACAAAAAGTTCCGAGAAAGACTCAACAAGGGAGATGGAAGAGGAAGTCACTACAACTCGAGTACACAAAAATCATTCCATGACAGATGTTATTGGGGATGTTCATGATTCAAGAAGAATGAGAAACAGACCACGTATAAATTATAATGATTTGGTGAGGTTTGTTTGTTTCACATCTCAACATGAACCAAAAAATGTCAAAGAAGCGTTGAATGATGAGTTCTGGATTAAAGCCATGCAAGAGGAACTTGAACAGTTTGAGCGTAATGATGTGTGGTATCTAGTACCTCGACCTACTGAGACCAACATGATAGGAACAAAATGGATCTTCAAAAACAAAACTAATGAGGAAGGTCAAATAACTAGGAAGAAGCACGACTTGTAGCTCAGGGGTATACCCAGGTTGAAGGGGTAGATTTTGATGAAACCTTCGCACCAGTTGCTAGGTTAGAATCTATACGATTGCTACTTGGAGTCTCTTGTGTTCTTGGTTTCAGGTTATATCAAATGGACGTGAAAAGTGCATTCTTGAATGGGATCATACAAGAAGAAGTATACATTGAACAACCTTAAGGCTTTGAAGATCATAAACATCTAGATCATGTTTATCGACTTAAGAAGGCGTTGTATGGATTGAAACAAGCACCAAGGGCGTGGTATGACAGGCTAGCCACATTTCTCATCAACAAGGGATACAATCGAGGGGGAGTTGATCGAACTTTATTTTTTCACAAATCTGATAATCACTTACTCGTTGTTCAAATTTATGTTGATGACATAGTCTTTGGTTCAACATCTCAAAAGAAAGTTGACTGTTTTGTACAAACAATGACAAAAGAATTTGAGATGAGTATGTTCGGAGAACTAAAGTTCTTTCTTGGATTGCAGGTAAGGCAATTAGATGATGGAATCTTTATATCCCAAAGCAAGTATACACGAGACTTAGTGAGGAAATTTGAAATGGACAACAGCAAAACTGCTCTCCCGCCAATGTCTACAACGACAAAATTGTCAAAGGATTCCGGAGGAGAAGATGTAGCACAAAAGCTGTACCGGAGCATGATAGGAAGTTTACTCTACTTAACCGCAAGTAGACCTGATCTCGCTGCTAATGTAGGAATCTGTGCACGTTACCAAGCCAATCCAAAGCGCTCACATCTTCAATCAGTAAAAAGGATAATCAAATACGTGAAGGGAACCAGTGAGTTTGGTATATACTATACCAAAGATACTAATCGTGAATTGGTTGGTTTTTGTGATGCAGATTGGGGTGGTAACATCGACGATCGGAAAAGCACCTCAGGAGGATGTTTCTTTATTGGAAACAATCTTATTTCATGGCACAAAAAGAAACAAAATTCTACATCTTTATCAACAGCTGAGGCGGAATATATAGCATTGGGAAGTTATAGCACACAACTCATTTGGATGAACCAAATGCTATCGGATTATGGTATGGATTCTAACTCTTTTATTGCTCACTACGATAATACAAGTGCCATAAACATCTCAAAGAATCCAGTACTACATTCTAGAACGAAGCATATAGAGATTAGGCATCATTTCCTTAGAGAGCTTGTTGAGAAAAAGCAATTGATAATTGAATATGTGCCTACGGAACGACAATTGGTTGATATTTTCACCAAACCTCTTGACATGAACCGCTTTGTGAATCTAAGAAAGGCACTGGGTGTGTGCGAGCTTTGAAAGGTAAAAAGGATAATGAATGTACTTTATTGTTTGAGAAATATGTCAGTAAAGGTATACTCACACGGATATTGAGGTGCACCTGGTATATTGAAAAAATGTTTTTAGTGCGAAGATGTGGACAACACTTCTACACTCCGCTGTCAATAATTTGATAAGAGTGCAATGGATTTGGTTTGGGTCTAAGTGGTGAGGCAGATTTCCAACTTCGACGTCTTAAGGGCACAAGGTTAGTAAAAAAAATGAATGAATGAATAAAAAAAAGGAAAAGAAAAAGAATGATAAAATATATTCAAGCATACATATGCAAGGATAATAAAAAAAAGGGAAAGATAAAAGAACAAAACCTACATACTCCGCTATGATTTAATCATAAGAGTATACCTATAAGGTAGCCTGAGTCTAAGTGGTGGGGAAATTTGTCAATTTCGACGATCTAGAAGTCCAGAGTGTATGTTCTTAATCGGGTATAAAATTCTATTTTCATATATGTCGGGTGTACCTGGTAAATGTGCTATGTATTATCATACTGTCTATTTTGATTTCAGTTTAGTACATGATTTATTTAGTTTACTTAAAAGGCAGTAGCTTAATAAAAAACATATTGAAGGACTGAGCGGTAAATGCTAAGGGTGGTTTGGTAAATATCAGTTCAGTTGAAATGACATTTTAGGGAAATTGGAAAAATATAAAATGTACCTTGCATGCACGGTACTATTTGCAAAACTTCAAATTTCAAAAATTTCATCTGGAACCCTAAGTACAGATCAATGGCGCCGAAGAAAGGAGTTCGATCTCCCACTGCGATAGTGAGATGGGTTACCAGATCATCGGTAGCAAAGGATTCAATGCCTACACAAGTAGAAAAAGAAACAAAGAAAAGTCGAGTTGCTGCTACAAAGAAATGGAAAAAGGTACAAAATTCTCAATCATCTGATGATCCTGTTTATACTGGAGCACAGGAACAGAATCTGGAGGGAATTGCAGAGGAAAGATCCGAAAATGCACAAATGGAGATGATCCTGTATGAACCGACAAGAGTACCTTCAGAAAATATTGAAGAACCGAATGTGCAAGAAGAGATGGTTCAAGAAGATACGGTTCCAGTTGAGGAAGACGAGATACCACTCGAATCTCTGAGAAAGAAGACTAAAAATGAAAAAAGAAAGAAGAACAGAGGATGGAGTAGTGGGAAATCGAAGAAGACCACTACTGAAAAATTCCAGAAATCTCATGAGCATAACCAACGAGGTAATCCTGAGAACATAGTTAAGGATGCCTATTCCTTTAAGTTCTATACACCCTTGTATGAGAATCGTTTTAAGACCATATGTCAGCGAGAAATCTTTAGTGAAAGTGGTGTCAATGTCAGCCATTTTAAGGAAATTGGGCTGTGGAGGTTATTGCAGGACAGGGAGTTACTGGGTACAATTTCACATGTATCCCAGTACAGTAAAGAATTGATTCAGGAGTTTTATGCGAATTTATCCCCTGCAATTGAGTTAGTAAGTAGCTCAATGTATCACAGGATATATCTTAGGGGGAGAATTTTTTAGTTTTCACCGTTGCACATAAACAGATGCTTGGGTACTCCGAATTCTCCAATCACTAGAGAAAAGGAGTTAGAACTGGAATTGGACATGAACGCAGTTGCCCGTGTGCTTACGGGTAAAAATGATGTAAGGTGGTCAGACAAAATAGGACCAGCTAAGATGGTGTGGGATTGTGCATTGCTGAATAAAATTTGTAGATCAAATTGGATACCCACAAAGAAGACGGATTTGCTTAAAAAAGAAAGCGTCGTCATGGTCTATTGTGTCAAAGCTGGTGTACCTATCAACATGGGGAAGGTGATATTTGATCAGATTGTTATGCAAGCCTATTCCAATGGAACAAGGTTTATTCTACCCTTTCCGTGTCTGATTCAAGGAATTTTACGACAACAATGTCCTGACATTGTTAGAGAAGATGAACCAAGGGAAAGGATACCTCCTTGGATAAACTACGAACAGAGATACGCTGATAAACGTGCTGCTCAAAGTGACATCGATTTCAAATCTGACGATAGTATGATTGTGTCACTACAGAAACTGGAAAAGAAGATCTCAAACATGATAGCTGAACAACATGCAGTCTTAAAGCATGTGAAGTTGATGATTCGGACTTCCACCAGTATAGTTTTACTAATCCTTTCTCTTCATGAATTTATTTTCTTAATGTTGTGAGTCTAATTTTCTTGTTTTGATCTTATACTCACACAAACTGGGGGAGAAAGTGGATCTGCTGGTACTGGAGGTGTGTCTGAAGATAACTGAAGAAAACAGAAAGTCGAAAACGTCAAAGCCAATGACCAGTAGTTTAGATTTTATGCTTTGATGTTTTTACAAGACTATACTGCTGATGATTACTTTTGTTTGGACCAGCTTAATATTTTGTTATTACTATCCTATTGATGCATGATTGATGATGATGTGTTTGCTTGAGTACAAGATCAAAAAGGGAGAGATTGTTAAAGTATATTTTTGATCTGAAAAATTGATGTTAAAATGTTATTTTGAATAGGTCAAAGAACAAAAAATTCAAAGGCTAGAAAATAGGAGCTAAAAATAAGGAAGTTGTTGGAGAGATTCATGGAGCACAATTTTGAACAAACACATCATGCAATGCCTTTAAATATTTGGAGTGCTGGCCGATTTCATGCTGAACAAGAAGAGAGACTTCTCCATCTATTTGAGTGTTCTACAACGTTAAAGAGAGAAGTAGAGCGTTAAATGGGAAACCAAAATTAGAGTTTCTTTTACCTCGCGAGGTAGTTTTTTACACAAATAATAGATAGAGTATCTAGGGGTTTGTGGGAGAGTGATTTGCGAATCATTCTGTGTTCTAAGGCTATTTGTGAGTAGTCTTAGGTTGTCATACACGGGGGTGTGTGATGTTCGGGGCTTAGAATTCGGGTTCAAAGCGGGTAGAGTCTCAGCGTGAGTCTGAGTCTGTATCCAGGTGTGTCTGGTGTACCGATTGAAACGAATAGAAAATCCTTTGGAGTTTTAAAACTCCACCAAATACGTTGGCCATCTACTCTTTATTCTTTCAAATACATTAAGTCTAAAAGTTTTAGGTTTCCTAATTTTGATCGTTTTAATAATGTAAAATATTGGTCAAGAAAACATATTTTTTTATGAAGTTAATATTTAGAAGTCAACAAAAACATATAAAATTCGATGCTAAATTTAGATATGATATAATGAAATATAAAAAAAATATCATTTCACCTAAAATATCATATTCACAAAATATAATTAAATCAAGTGTTGTAAAAATCATTCTGATTGGCCCACCAGTAACCGTTTTGGCGCTAGGCAATGAATGACCACCAAAAAAATAAAAAAAAATAGGGAAATTACGTAGTCATTATCTAAGGTCGAGTGGTCCCCGTTTGGGCTCTGACAAAGCAAAAATAACGTTCCATCATTCGAATTCGTACTTCGTCGCTCGTGTTTGCTCATCGCTCCTTTGTCGTCGTTCGCTCATCGCTCGCATTCACTCGTCTTCTACACACGTTTAGTCATGACTTTTTGAAAAAAATGTCAATGATGGTAAGCTAATAGAAGATGATGCTTCACAAAGTTCTACAAGTTTGAGGTTTGAAGATCTTAATAATGAAAATGATATTGAATCAAAAAAAAAAAAATTTGTAATTTAATTGTCATATATTACAAAGCAGATGGAGAGTGAAAATATTTAATTGGAGAGCAAGTATTAGATCTTTAAGTAATTTTATCTATCTTATTTTTATGATGTTATAGTTAATGAATTTTTATTAATTAATATTTGATGTATGGTACTTTGCTTATTTTTTATTTTTTTTTATAATGTGTTACTCTGAAATTCAAGTTTTATTTTTATTCTTTTAATTTTATTAAAAAAAGTAAAGAATATCTAGTCACTGACTCATTCGACTAGTCTCTAGACGGTAATGACCATCTAACCAGCGCCTAACAACGTTTGCAACACTGATTAAATCTAATCTCGATTTAAATGGAGTCAAACGGTCGGTCTTCATAGCCCTTCAAATAAAAAGATAATCATATAGCGATTGGAGTTAACGATAACCATACCTGAAATCCTTAGAACATGCCACATAACGATGATGACGACGGAAAATGTAAGCATGTATCACTATCTCGTTCTCAAATGCTCAAAGGTTTGTTTTGATTAACACAATCTCATCAATGTTCTGACCATATTCTTTTGGTGTGTTTTGTTGCTCTAAATTTCTATGTTAGATTTCGGAAACCAAACGGGAAAAATGGTGGAAACTTAGAGTCGATGGATTCAAAGCAGCTGAGAAAATACGAACATAGAATGGTCAATTTGATCACTGATTATTACAAAACCACTGGGAACTTCCCTATTCTTAGTCAAGTTCAGCATATCCTTATCTTCTCGCATTTCTTTTCTTTTTCTTTTGAAAATGTTCTAGTATGGGTTTCAGTTATTGATGGAATTAATACGACATTAATATGGCAATAGATTTTGATTCAATATGTTCAGACTTAGTTATCGTGGGGTTTCTAGTTGGTAAGTGAAACAACTCAAATATGAAATCTAGTCTGTATTATTAAATGTCAGTTTAATGCAATATTTCTTTTCCTCTTTCCAACTATGGATAATTCTATGGTATGGTTTAACTGTCAAAACTGTACTAGATTACCAACTACTTTTTATGTCAATCATAATCACTACCAAATGATCTCAAAAAATCTTTTTTCTATCATTGTTTTGCCTTTTCCAAATATTTGATTAGTCTTTGCGAGCATTAACAACATAGAGCTCAAACGTTTACCAAGAGTTAACGAATGTCATCCTGATCAAACATCAATTGCAAAATTATCTAGTCATTTCTAATATTCTTTCAACAAGAATTTCAAAGCATGTGTCCTGAATCAGAAAATGAAATATAACTTGTTAATTACTCGGTTGTTCTCATGTTTTAGGAAAATCTTACATTTAGATCCTTCTGAGAAGTTTATTGACAGATTAATGGTAACTTAACCATTAGGAATTCTCACTTTAGATCATTTCAATGATAACTTCTCCAAGTACATCATCTTTAAATTTGACTTACTAAAAGAGGTATACTAATTTATATTCAATAAAAACAATAATATGTATGTTGATCTAATCGGATAACTAACTGTCGACTAGTTATCCTACGACCAAGAACATATTTTGATTAATAAATATCAAACTCATCTCCCTTTATCACATTCTCTATCATGATGATGTGTTTCTAATATTAATCATGGACTACTATATATCTCATAATATATATATACTCATATATATTGAAATCATCATATGATAAATAAATTTTCATTTTATTAAAACAAAATCTTCAAATTTTACATGACATATTATAGTTAAAGGTGCTAAATAGATCATCAATCTACAAGTTGGCCCTAATCCAACCCTCATATAAGTGCAGATTAGGTTGAGTTTTTTCAACCCATATAAAAATGAGTTTATTATCCTTTTCCATGCTCCTGCATCCCATTTTCATATAGAACATGATAAAATGTCCAATATAATATATAAACTATATTGATCACTCCATGTTTCGACCAATTAGATTTAAATTAGAAACTCACAAATCTCATCATTCTAGATGGCAAAGCATATATAGGCTTGACCAACTACTACTTAGCCCCACAAGAAAAAAAACTTACGGGTGAGATAAAAAAATATTATACACAGAAAGGTTCATATAACAAATATGAATACTCACCGGAGATGGGGATTTCGTTGAGAATAAGAATGACAATGGAAATGGGGGAGTATATAAATAACACAAGTGGAAAGTTTTTTTAAATATTTATAAATCAATATCTTGTTGTATTATTACCAAAATGTGAAAAAGAAGCAACCGGATTGGTGGCTTTGCTTCGTCCAAAAGAATATATTTGTTTTTAACCTATTTTTTGTTTATGTTTTTGTAAATATATATATATATATTACTATAATATATGCTTATAGTTCCCATGCAACCCATCTTCCCAAGCTTTAAGATTTTTCTTTTTACTTGTTATATTATAAATATTTTTGAAAATGTAAAAATTTAATCATACAAATTAATAACTTTATTCGTTAGATTATTTCTTTTGTGTTGGTTCATGATTGGAAAAGAAGACACAAATTTTGTGCAAAAACATATTTGACAACAACGAAGCCGAAAAAAATAAAAAATAAAATCGTGCGGATGATGATTGATCATGTTACCCAAAAACATTATTAACAGCGGATCGATTCTAATTATAAAGTATAAAATACATATCACTCAATATCCAACAAAAATAATATTATAAAAATTGAATGCTGGATCGATTCATTATAAAGTATAAAATACATATCACTCAATATCCAACAAAAATAATATTATAAAAATTGAATGCTTTTAAAGAAAACTAACACCATGATCCATCTCCATATTTATCATTTTATTCGTAAGAAAAGAATTTATTTAATTTTTTTTGTTTAGTATATATTATTTAATTATAATTTAATTATAATTTTCAAATATTTGAAATAAATTTAAAAATTTAAAAATTATAAAAATATTTAAATATACAATACATATACACATATATATATATATATACGATTAATATAAATTATAACAAAAACTTAAAATAATTTTATCAAAACACTATCAAATATTTTTATACACCTATATATACATACACATATATATATATACGATAAATATAAAATATAATAAATCATTAAAACAAAATTTGAAAGAGAAAAGAGATAAGGGAAAGACACAGAAAATAAGGGAATAACACGAAGATATTTTGGTAATTTTATTCAAAACGCACAAAAACGCAAACGTAATGCAACATAATTTTAGATTTTTAAAATCTACGTTTTCGATGCGTTTTCGGGCGACTACGACTCCACCAGAAAACGCAATCACCACGTTTGCGTTTAACTACGACTCCACCTGTCTGAACCTTAAAAATATTATAAATCTCTCTCATTCTCAGTTTTAGAGAATAAATTTATACTAACAGTAATTTAAACTATAAAAATTAAAATTAATAATTTTCTTTAAAAATATATAAAAAATCGATAAGAACACATCATACAGTTTATATTAGATAATATTTATAAATTCATCATAACAAAATCATCGTCCCTTCTTTAACTTTTTCTCGTTTATAATGCTTTATTTGTTTTATTTTAGAGTTATTACCTTTTTTTACGATTTTTTTAAAATGCTTATTAACATGTTTACAGAAAGCAATTGGATTTAAGTACGGCAACTACTAATTTCATGCCAAATGAGAAATTAATTGCATTCATTGCGATTTTTTTATTGCCAACAACACGTACGATTAACACGTTTAACATATTATTCCTTTTGAACTTAAATACATTAAGACTAAAAGTTTTAGGTTTCCTAATCTTGATCGCTTTTATAATGTAAAATATTGGTCAACAAAATATATTTTTTTATGAGGTTAATAATTTAGAAATTACATGCTAAATATATAAAATTCGATGCTAAATTTAAATATAATACTGAAATATAAAAAAAGTATCATTTCACCTAAAATATCATATTCACAAAATATAACTAAATCAAGCGTTGTAAAAATCATTCTGATTGGCCGACTAGTCACCGTGTTGGCGCTAGGCAGTAAAGAACCCCCACAAAATTCGAAAAATCAGGGAAATTATGCAGTCATCGTCTAGGGCCGAGTAGTCCCCGCTTGGGCTCTGACAAAGCAAAAATAATATTCCATCATTCGAATTCGCACTTTGTCGCCCACGTTCGCCCATCGCTCAGCGCTCGCCTTCTACACACGTTTAGTCACGACTTTTTGAACAAAATGTCAATGATGGTAAGCTGATAGAAGATGATGCTTCACAGAGTTATACAAATTTGAAATTTGAAGACCTTAATAATGAAAATGTCACAGAATCGAAAAAAGGTTTTTGTAATTTAATTGTCATATATTATGAAGCAGATGGAGAGTGGAAATATTTAACTGGAGAGCAAGTATTAGATCTTTAAATGATTTTATCTATGTTATTTTTACAATGTTAGTTAATCATTAATTAATATTTTATGTACGGTATTTTGTTTATTTTTTATTTTTCTTATAATGTGTTATTTTGAAGTTCAAGTTCAAGTTTTATTTTTATATGTTTTGTCTCTATCTTCAAAAAGATGCCAACAAATGTGCTTTGGAAATTTAAATAAAATAGAACTTTCAAAATATTGTAGATATTCAACTTGATCATTGAAAAATCTTGAGTTCACTCATCAAAATAGTTATATAAATTAATATTATAGAAACGATACCAAGACAATATTAGGAAAAGCTCGAAGGTGTGAAAAAAATAGATGATGAAAATGAAAGATATATATATATATATATATATATATATATATATGATAAATTGTTGTTAGAGCATGTCAAAGTTGTTAATGCAGACAGAGGGTGTGTTGGGTGAATATGTATCCTATCTCATAAAAGGTGAATGCAAATTGTTTGTTCGAGAATATATATATATATATAAGTCAAAGCTCATTAAATTTCAATTAGAGACGGATTTAGTATGTAACCATTTGGTCAAATGTCTTTAATGGTTACTCCATTGATTTCATTGTGATAATTAAAAATCACGCATTTTTTTAAAAAGTTTCAATTGTCAAAAGGGAATACAAGTTTGATGGTAAGTTGTGGTATTGATCTCTAACTCATCGTAGGGGAGTTCAGGTAACTATGGGTACAATTGGAGGTACTAAAGGTGCAAATAAAACGAAAATTAGAATTGAAAACATTATGTGATATGCACTTATCAAGTTTATGATTTTGTTCTTTGATGTTCATCACTCAATTTTGTTATGGTTTTTGAAATTGCAAGATAGTTAAAACATGCAAAAAATTGACATCTTTAAGGAATTGGAAATATGAAGAAAATGGAAACCTTACAAAGTTCAAAACAGTAAAAATATATGTTCGGTGGTATCTAAAGAACGAAAAAGTACCTAAACATCAAATAACAAACAAGATAAAAGCCCTCCGGTGGCTTCGCATCCGTTGAAAATTTTCATTTTTTTCGTAAAAATTTTCAACGGATATCTATTGATAATTCTAACGGACATCCGTATAATTTTAACGGATACCCATTAAAAATTTCAATAGTCTTATTCGTTAAAATTTGTTGATATTAATTATTAAATAATTGATATTTGTGACAAATAGACATTATTGGAATTATGTCTTAAGTGAAATTAAAATATAATAAAAGGATTTATTAGACAATCAATTAAAAGTTATTTAGTTTTATAATAGTGTGGATATGTATAACTATGGAAATCAATAAAACATTTTCACAGATTAATTTAAAAAAAGAGAAAAACAAGTGAATCAAAGTTCTTTATGGATTTAATCAGTATTACAAAATATATGTTCTTAACATCTTTAAAGGTTAATGGATTTGTCTTTTAGATTGTATGAAAAAGTTTTTGTCTTCCAATATGGATTATTCAGGAATAGTAAATCCGGTTTAGGGTTACCATAAGATAAAAATAAATATTTTTTTTTTGAGCTCGTGATTTACACACAAAATTGATCCTCCAAATTTATAAGAATAAGAAAAACATAATCTAATAAAGTAGAAATAAAAATAAAGTTAATGTTTGTTGTGGTCTTCTTTGTCTTGATCATCACCTTCGTCGTTGGCAAAAATAGGTTTAGGTTGGGTCTGGGAATAAGCAGGCGCTATGAACTTTGGATCTTTGGCTGCAACTTCTGCATATTTCAAGATTGCTTCTCTCGGATCTTCCTCCATCCATGTCTCTTTTATCATTCCTCCTTGCTGCAAATACATCCATTCCATTCACAGTTAATGCTTAAATTACACACATTCTTCTCTAGAAATCCATTTATACGGTGCTAAACCCGAAAGCCTAAAGTTAGATCTTTAGAAATCCATTTATACGATCCTAAACCCTAAAGTTTGAAATCCATTTATACGGTCCTAAACCCTAAACCCTAAAGTCTGAGGTTTCGAAATCCAAAACCCTAAACCCTAAAGTTAGATCACTAGAAATCCATTTATACAATCCTAAACCCTAAAGTTTGAAATCCATTTATACGGTCCTAAACCCTAAAGTTTGAAATCCATTTATACGGTCCTAAACCCTAAAGTTAGATCTTTAGAAATCCATTTGTACAGTCTTAAACCATAAACCCTAAAGTTAGATCTTTAGAAATCCATTTGTACGGTCCTAAACCCTAAACCCTAAAGTTAGATCTTTAGAAATCCATTTGTACGGTCCTAAACCCTAAAGTTTGAAATCCATTTATACGGTCCTAAACCCTAAAGTTTGAAATCCATTTATACGGTCCTAAACCCTAAAGTTAAATCTTTAGAAATCCATTTGTACAGTCTTAAACCATAAACCCTAAAGTTAGACCTTTAGAAATCCATTTATACGGTCCTAAACCCTAAACCCTAAAGTTAGATCTTTAGAAATCCATTTATAAGGTCCTAAACCCTAAACCCTGAGAGATTTAGACGATAACATAAACTTTTTTTTACGATTTGTTTTCATTAATTAATAATTTTAATCTCCTAAATGGGTTTTTTTTTTCATGATCAACATCAATCTAGACGATCCAAACGTCTTTTTAAACGATGTAAAGGCCTTTTTGGATGATCTAAGCGTTTCCATAAATCTATCTAGACAAAATATTTGTTTTCAATAACATATAACGGTTTTTTTAAGTTTTTTTTTAATTTATTAATAATTTTAGTCTTCTAAATAGCCAGCTTCAACTTCGTTGTAGATGATCACTCCAAAATAGATTATGGGAAACTTTACCTTGAGAAGGTACTGTGTTAGTAAGCTTCCACTGGTTGTGCCTACTCTTCCACCATGTCCAGGACCTGTGATTGGAAGCTCAGGCTTGTGGGCCTTTACAGGATCCTTCAGAATCTTCTCTCGTTGACGCTTACGACTAGGCGCGTCTCTGAATAGAGGCAGCGCATGCGGATTGTGAATTACGGGCGCTGCCTGGTAATCGTCAACAGATTTCTTCCTCGGGGCACGAGCAACACATACAAGAGCACCTCTTTCGCTCAGGTTTGGATCGTATAATACGTGTGTTCCCCCTTGGCTTTTGTCCCCGGATGTTGCAAATATCTAAAGCAACCAAACATATACGAATATGAATAATTTGATTTGATATTATCTTAATATATAGGCGTGCCAAAATCGAGACATGGGTAAGTTACCTGGTTCAACCTCGGGTGCCAAGTGCACTGAACAACGCTGCAAGTCGAGGATATTCCCACCTTTTGCACGAGTTCGAGTTTTGTTCGGTCATAAAAGCAGAGCAGACCTCCAGTTGTTTTGCCTTTCTCGATTGATGTTCCGGTCAAGATGAGTCTTTCATCCGGACTAAACGAAACGTTAGTTTGAGCATAATTGTTCGGGAGATCCTCAAACACCTTTAGTGCTTGTTTCATTTGGCGAAGATCCCATACCTAATTTAGGACAAGTTTAATTCGGAATGAATCAACATGAATGCTCAAATAAACAAAACACGAGTGCAGCTGTTTGATTAAAGTCGAAGAAATACAAGTTTTTACCTTAAGAGATCCGTCAAAACTTCGTGATAAAAGAGTTCTACTGTCACTAGAGAACTTCACAGCAGTTATATCATCTGTGTGTGCTTTCTCTACATACATATCTGGTCTGCTTCCCCATCCCGGCTTCAGATTCCATATCTGCAAGAACAGATCAAGAAAACAGAACAGATCATAATCATGTTGGATCAAATAAAAACATAAATCCTCGATATCTGCAAGAACAATTCAAGATTCCATATCTGCAAGAACAGATCAAGAAAACAGAACAGATCATAATCATTTTGGATCAAATAAAAACATAAATCCTCGGTACATGTAATGAAACAGACCACATTCAGCCTTCGGACATGGAATAAAAACGACAGTCACTACCTGTATAGATCCATCTCCAATGCCACCAGCGATACATTTTCCATCACGGTCCCAAGCACAGGTGGTAACTGGAACCCTCCCGGGCCTTGCAAGCTTCGGTTTAATAACCTATCCCGTAAAAGTTGAAGCAAATGTCATATCTGTGGAAGCAAATGTCATATCTATCCACATATGTTGTATCAAACCCCAATCAAACTAGCTACACATACTCTGTATCTTAGGTTAACACATTCGGTAAGGCATACACTAACCTGCTTCTGGCTTTTGAAATCGTTTACGTCCCATATTCGTAGAGACCCGTCTTCGGACGATGTCAGAATAGTTTCCTTAGTCTTAGGGTGCCATTCTCCGCAGGTCAATCCACAGATATGGCCCTTGGTATTCTTCAGATCACGGATGTACATGTCCCCTTTGATAAACTCACCAAGGGTAAGACCATCACGATCATAAATCTGAAATTCAGCGGAAAATAGATGTGAGGAATTCAGATATAGACTTCAAGATCCGAAGTGAAACAATGGCTGCCATGGAAGTTGTTCGTTAATTGTACCTTAGCTTGAGCAGAGCCGCTAACACAGAGAAAGTGACCAGACGTGGGACTCCAGCTCAAGCTGCGAACTTGGTGACCCTCAAAGGGTTCAATCTGTCTGAAGGACTGAAGTCGGGAATTCATCCCTTGGAAGTCATACATTCGTACAGTGTAGTCATAGCTTCCGGAAAGAACCCTAGCTCCGGCATGATCCACAGCGAGAGCTGAAACGACCTGTTTCAGACCAAAGAATAGATTTCAGTTCTCGATCCTGAACTAGATTCCAACAATCCATGGAAATTTTTGGGAAAATGAAAATTTCTCGGAGAATATGCGAAACCCTTGGCTATACCTTCGTGTGGCCCTTGAGTTGAATCTCGTTGCTCAACGGAATCCGGTACCGGTTCTCTTCCTCGTCAAATTCTTCGTTATCATCGTCATCGTCATCCGAATCGCCAACTGAAGTCCCTGCCGGAGGCGGTGGAGGACCGATCGTTGCGCCTTCGTCATCTAAATCCCCTCGGTTCCCCGATCCCTTCGGTGGCGGCGGCGGTGGTCCAACCATAACCCCGTCATCGTCCTCCTCTTCTTCCCCCATCAACTTAGGAGGAGGGCGCGGCGGACCAACGGCTACATCATCCTTGGGAGGAGGTAAACTGGAGCTAGATCCAGCACCGGAGCTAGAACTAGGGTTACGATCAGGACCACGAACAGTTCGGAGCCAGGACTCAGATGACGAAGACAGAGAAGGGAAGCTGGAATCTTTTTTATCAGAAGTAGCTTTCTTCGGGACGGAATCCGTCGAGATTCCGGCGCTGGCATCGGCGCGGCGGGTGGCATTGTGCACAGCCTCGAGCGGCGCCGAGACGATGGATTGCTTGCCGAACGAAAGAGGAAAGTGAGCTCTCAACCCTTCGAAAATATCGGCTTCATCCTCCATGACAATCTTCTTCTTCGAGCTCTGCATTATCTCGGAGTGTGTATGTGTAATTTGGGATTGATCTTATAGAACGGCCGGTGAACTGGCCGCCATGGAAATGCCCGCCGAGAAAAGAGGGCAATTTAACTAAAATCCATACACATGATATTGGGTTTTATTAGAAAGCCTAATAAGCCCATTATCAGTAGTAATTTGGGCCTAGGCCCTATTAAGCCCATATAATTTTATTTTATTTTATCTTTTGAAAAATTCGAATATGATATGATATGAACTGTTGTATCGTATAGATGTAGACGTCAGTTATCATGTTTCATTGATTAATTTGGAAATAATTCTTATAGTTTATGTATTGTTTTACAGAAATATGAATAATTTTGAAATTTATAATTCAAATATTAGTCTAAAGTAATATAATAATACATGTAAAAAACAAAATATATATATATATATATTTGACATTTTAGAATTTTTATAGATTTTTATAAAGATTTGCATCCAAACTGATAGTGTTTAAGTCTTTGTAGTGAGAAATTTGATTGATGTGGGAGGATTCGATCAATGAAGAAAGAGAGGGGCACAATTAAAATAATAAAAAAAAGGTTATACAATGATAATATTATTGTCGAGCATGTTGGATATTTCCTAGCGATAACCTTCCATGCATCATTGATATATTTTTTATGTGTAATATAATCATATCAAATTTTAGATTTATACTAAACATGATATAAGGATATGGTGTTTATAAATTCGAAAATTGTTTTTTCGTATATGAATTCGTTAAAATTTTTAGAAAACACTATTTTTGTTTCTATTATGCAATTGAATCATCTTACGTGATTACCTATTTTTGCAATCTAGTTTCTAGTGTAGCATATAGTTCATTGATATCTCTATCTAATGATTTACACACCGAATATGCTATTAATAAGTTTATATGCTCTCGTAGTCTAGATTTTATTCAACATCTAAATTATTATGCACCCACCTACATGTTGAATGCATTATTGTTTGATATCCTCATTCCTAAACATATTAAGCTATGATTATTCATGCATATCTAATACATATGATCTAGCATAATTGAATCTCCCAATCTAAATTAAGCCATTTGACAATCAATTCATGGAATTCATTCAACAACCGAAAAAATAAAACATGCATTAAACTAAGGAAACAAAAATATGATTATGTGTAATAAATTCGTATACAGAAAACTCTAGCCTAAAACACGGATCACACCTATGGATCTACATTTTAGAATAGAAGTACAATGATGAACACGTAAAAAGAGAGGTTTAAGAAAGGTCGTCGATTTATGATTAGTCGTCGCCATAACCTCGTCCTCAACTCGTCTTCACTCGTAGTTCAATTCGTCAAATGTAGTCCTTATAGTTTCTTCACCCTTCAACATTATCCTAAAATGCTTCTCTCGGTTTTTTTGTCTCTACCAGTTTCTATCTATCTCTCCCTGTATCTATGTCTCCCTCTTGTGGTTTTTTTTTCGCCCTTCAATTTATAGAAAAGTTTTGCATCACTTAAAAAATTTGAAATATTTGGTGAATTGATTAACCGCTCGGGGCCGAGCAATCGGTTGTTCCACACTTTTTCCATGCAATTGGAGCAAACCTTGACATAGTCAGGCAGATCACTCGATGTAGTCACAATACACTTAGGTTCATCAAATATACGGATGTGAAAGACTTCTTTGTTTAATTGAACGCTCGACCGAACTAATGTCTACTTGGGTTGAGCGAATCTTTTAGAAAGATATTGCTGGATTGTATTGAACGAATGGATTATCAATTTACCAGAATGATTTCTTTGAAACTTTTGAGCATCTGATTTCAATTTGCTTGACGGAACGATTTTGTGCTTAAGTCAAACATTGTCATTATTTCTGCATGTTTGTTTGTTTTGTGTTGAATTTGTATCATGTTTCTCCCAAATTATGTGCTCCTTGATCTTTATCGTCTACATGTTCACAAAATGATAAAAAAAGCACAAAAAAAAACTAAAACAATCTACAATGTAATACAAACATGTAATAATATATAGAACAAAAATGGTGTGATCAACTCCTTAAACTTGGAATTAGATCGTCTTCAAACAAACATAATCAATGAATAGCTCTGGAAAGGAAGCATATGGAAAATCAAGATCAACAATGATTTGAAGAGCATCCATGCTCACTTAGAATACGTTAGTCATGAACGAAATCGAACTAGCTTCCTATAGAGTTTTTAACAACAAAAAGATTTTAAGCGTGAAATTTACACTAACACTAGAAATTTTTAGTAAATAAAGTAAAAAAAATACTACCAAACTTATTCCTCGAGTCTACCATAAATAAATCAATAGATTTAGCATCTCATGCAAGTCATTATCATCTTGTCATTTTATTGTTAATAATGAATGATAATAAAAGTCTTATGCCACACTTTCTCAATTTTTTCTGTAAGATATTGGTTCTCGCAACGAGTTGACAGCCAGAGTCTTTGACATCTCATATCTTAATGTCATATAATGTAAACAGTACATCTTCTTAAGATGCTTAATTATTTTTTTTTTGAAAAATTCGAATATGATATGATGTCTTGATGATGTCGTTAAATTCAAAACTCATGAATGCCACGATGATACACTTAGCAGTGGTCACATCCTTCAAATGCTTAAAATAAGTATTGTGGCATCGACATAATCTACAAGGGCTGCCTAACTGATTGTTTTATCGATCTTATCCAAAAGTTTCTCGTGCACAAAATATGTCTTTGTTATGTTTATTTCAGTTAAATATTAGATTGTATGGCTAATTATTCTTTTTCATGAAATTAGTTAATTGATTTTTCGGAAAACTTAATAAATATTACACTTTAAAAAATTGTATTTCCAAACTGAAGTCGTCCAAAAATTTCCGGACGGATTCGATACGGGATGGCGACCTCTATGGGGTTGCAGAAGGAATTTTTTCCATCTGGAATTTCCAAATGGACCACATATTCGTTCGGAAATTTCTAGTCAGGTATATCCTTTTTTCTGGAAACTTCCGAACGAGTATATATGTCTATCTGAAATTTAGGACAGTTTACGACTAGCTCGTCATAAAATATTGATTTTAGTCCCTAATTGTCCTTAGAGATCCGAAAATTATTTATAGAAATAAAATATTGATTTTAGTCGACAATGAATCACATCGATGGAAGATACGTATCAATCCCTTTCTCCCTCTCTAGATTTGATCCTTCTCTCTCACCAGAAATGCCATCTCCAACCAAATCTTATGTTATTAATCCGGTGTGAGTTTGTATCTTCTCTTTCTCATCTCTTTCTTTATCTTCATCTACCTATTCTTTATCTTTTATAGTCCTTTCTGCCTCTCCTAGTTCCCATCTATTACTGGCTATTATGGATTGTTGCTTATTAATACTCTTGGCTACCCCGTATTTCCTACGTCAGCCTCTCGTATTCTCCCAACTCCATTGGCACTCTTGTGTTTCTCGATCGCGATGAATTTGCATTTGATCCGTGTCGTCAAGGAGGCAATGAATCGAGACGATTGGGATGTGTAGTGGTTTGCGTTCAGAGATGATGAAACTTTTAAAAAAATATATTTTTTTAGGAAAAAAATTCTCAACACACGTAAGGATGACGTCCGTAATTTTTTCAACAAAAAAAAAAAATTGGATGAACGTAAGGATGTCGTCCGCAATTGTTTTCAATAAAAAATTTTTCGACGAAATGAATTTCTGACGGGTTCGTCGTCTGGAAATCGAAATTGGATCGGTTAATGGATAGTTAACGGATGGAGTTTTATGCTGATTTTGGATAGTTACGGTGGAAATAGATTAGGACTAACAGTTGAGGGGAGACTCGGACGATGTAAAGTTGAGTGGGGAATCAGACTAAAGCAACACTGTCCATGGGAATAGACGTGTTTTACTTATTGTAATTACTTTTCAAATTTATATTATTTTAGATTTTTGAATTCATTTTTCTTAAGTTTTTAGTTATTTTTAAAATTTTCAAACAAATTTTAAGATTTAAATTATTTTTAGTTATTTCTTATTTTTTGGAAAAATAAAAAATAAAAAATTCTAAAAACCAAACTATTGAAATAATTTTAAATCTTAAAAATGCTTTAAAAATAAAAAAAATCGATCAGTTTGGATTTTGATTCTCAAGGTTTATTGTGTTTGATCCTTTTTTTGTTTTTGGCAAAAAATAAATAATGGAGAAAGAGTTGGAGAAAATATCAATCTATAATAGGAAACAACGATATGGATCTGATTAAGTGTGTAAAATGAGCTGCTGGCTCGCGGGCCAGCGCTAGCTCGGATCATATTTGAGCTAGTCGAGCTGGGTATTTTCCAGCTCGTTTAAAAAACGAGTTGACAAGCTGAGTCAAAAAACGAATTAGAGCTTAGACGAGCTGGCTCGCGAGCTAACGAATTGGCTCACGAGTTGAGTACAAAAACACATATTTTCCTATTTTTACATATTATACATATTCTTTTCATTTATTAAATATTATTTAAAGAAAAAAAAATATTATTTACATATAATAATAATATTATTTTTCTATTTATAACTAATTAATATAATTTTATTAACAAATAAAGAAATAAAATATTTTAATAACTATCATAAAAAATATGTTTATATATTCGATATTTTATTTAATTTTCGATAGATTTATTTTCTAATTAGTATTTTTTATATTTAATAACTTTGTATTCAAAATACTTTTTTATATTTTATATATTTTAACTTTGTACAAAATACTTTTTTATATTTTATATATTTTATTTGATTTTTCAAAAAAATATATAATATTAATATATTACAATTTTTTAACTTAAATAGTCTAGCTCATGAGCCAACTTGTTTTTAGAAGAGTTAAAGACAAGTTGAGCTCAGTTGAGATTTTTTAGCTCGTTTTGAAAACGAGTCGAGTTGAGCCAGCTCATTTTTTGGCGAGCTCATGACGAGTTTAGCCGAACTAAACCGTGTCAACTCATTTTACACCCATAGATCTGATAACGAATATTGTTATTGTTATCCGGTGCAACAACTTTAGCATTTAAGGGCTCAATATATTGGTTTCAAAGTAGATAGGTGGTTTTAGTTGAGACATGATCAAGTTTGGGAAAATTCAGATCCATTGTCATAAGTTTAAGTGATAAGAAATTTTGTTGTTTTAAAATTACATATTGTAATTTTTATGTATTTATTATTTTTTTAAAATTATATGTCAATTTTCATCTCTAATTTTAACATTTTAATTATGATAAAATTGAATGTTTTTTTGTTTATCTTTAAAACCATGATCTCCATATTTATCTTTTATTTTCTTATTTAAAGTCTTTATTTACCTATTTTTTATAATAAATAATTATAAAATTATTAATAATTTTTTTCTACATTGAAAATATTACAAATAATAATTTTTTTCTAAATTTGAGTTCTCATCTTAAAATCTTATATATTAAAAGTTAGGTTTGAATTTTTCTGATGTCGTCACCTCAGCGATGATGTGGTATTTCAGTCATCAGACCTAATATTATAATATTTTCCATCAATTATTTTAAATATTTTTTAATTTATTATACTTGATCAAACACTAATATATTATCATAATAATTAATGATTTTTTAGAGAATATGTGTATATATTTACAATTTTTTCTTTTTCTTAAATAAAAATATCACAATAATACATAATTAAAGTTATAAATAAATTTCAAATTTTTATATTCATTTAATTTTATTTTCATTATTAGTTTAAAATTGATATAAATGTATATCTTTTATATAACTGTAATAAAATTTAAAAATTATCTACATACAATTGAAAATTAATATATTTATTCTTCAAATCATAAAAAACTAATATACACACATATATATATATATATATAGATGTTTTCCTCCTTTTAAATAATGATTTAGTTATTAGTTTGCTTTTTTATGTAAAATTGATACAATTGAAATAAAATGTTTTGTATATCATTATAATTTTTATTTTATTGTTTAATTCTTTTGTTTATGAATTTAAAACTCACAATTGTAAATATATTAATTATAATGAGTAATTAATGTAAGAATTAGAATGTATACGAAATTAGCGGAAGCGTACCTTGATCCATCGAGGATATCGAAAAATTTTGGATTGAATCTTTTAACAAACAATTATCCGACAATGAGAGACTTTTGTTTCTTCTCTCTTATGAAAAAAAATATTTACAATCCATGTATTTATAGAAATACAACTTTGATTATTTCTAATTTAGCCCCTCAATAAATTAGAAATTACGAATTGGTTTCTACACTTTTAATTCATAACAATTATACCCTTTAGCCATAAATTACTATATAAGATCACTTTAGTTTTGGCTAATAATATAATGGCACCATACATTAAATTATACATCTATGGCCCAAAATTCCGTACAATCTCCCACTGGGCCATATGTGTATCCGAAGAAATTTATGTACTGTATGAGTTCAAATGTTACCATCATAACCTTAGAGTATAAAAAATTTCTTCCATTGACCACAACGGATATAAAATCATGGCGGCTTTCACTACACTTTTCGTAATTAAACCTTCCATGGTCACTAAATCAGATATGACTAAATGAATAAATCTTGTTATGAACGTGTAGCATGAAAATCGCATGAATGTGATCTACACATGTCGATTTTCAACCGGTCCTGCTTAAGCGAAATCACTAAATAACTTTATTATATATAGTGAAATAAACTCAAGATTACTTTATCAGTAGAAATGTATATATAATATATATTTTAATATAGGACATATAACACAAATACAAAATAGATATCAAACTCCCATTAAACGATAGAATCCTTGAAACTTGAAACACCCATTCGAACGGTGTGCTCATGAAAGACCTTGGATGGAATACCCTTAGTAAGAGGATCCGCTATCATGAAATTCGTCCCAATGTGCTCTATGGAAATCTGTCCACTCTAAACCCTTTCTTTTACAACTAGGAACTTAATATCGATATGTTTCGATTTTGTTGAGCTCCTGTTGTTGTTAGAGTACAAGACGGTATATCTTTAATGCTCGTTCTATACCATTTACTATTTGCAGTCCTGTGACAAAGTTTTTCAAACAATTCTACGAATATCGTCAATTCACCTAAAATAATGAAACAAATTGTTAGAATATACATTAAAATAAAACTCACAAAAAAGTTATATATTAGTGAGTTCTGTTTTTTTTATATACTATAATGTCTCTATAACATTATCCTACTCATTTGGATTAGAACAAATCATGAATGTAAATGAAATCTTCAACAATATTAGTTATTTTAAAGTATTTGATATTTTAGTCACCTAATCATAAATATATTGCATATTTGTCTATATATTTATATAATAAGTGTTTAAATAAAATTAGTAATGTTTTTTATTTCCAATTTAATCATTTAAATCAATTTTGTTATATATGTGTCTATATATTAACTAAATTTTTTATTTAGTACTTATGGATACGAATAGTTCGGATAATCGAATTTACTATTTGTATTTGTATTTATCGAATATCTAATTTCTAATATTTGTATTTTTATTTATTTCAAGGATAATCAAATTTTCGGTTTGAATACGAATCAGATATGAATACTTCGAATATTTTGCCCAGTCCTATTAATTATTATCTATTTTCTCTACAATTAAAATAAATAAATATTTCTTATATATTAAAATTCTATAAATAAAATGATCCATGAAAAATTAAAAATATATAAATAAATAAAGATAATATCATAATTTATTTTTAACTTACATATATTTTTCAACTCGATTGTTACAAAATAAAAGTTTATCCACACAATGCTGAAATAAAAATATTAAACTTTGACAAAATAATTATTAAAAATATTAGTTTTTGTTATATATATTATTTAAAATTAATTATTTTGTAAAAAAATTTAAATTTAATATATTTTAATAAATTTAAATTTAAAAAACTATACAATTTAATAAATTGAAAAAATGGAATGAAAATAATATCATTTACCATCTTTAATTAATGTCTATTTTCTATATAATTTAGATTCAATCTATCTCTTAATTAATTTCCATTTTTTTATAATTAAAATAAATAATAATTTCAATAAACGAATATAATATCATAATTTATTTTGAATTTATACATATTTTTCAAATTTATCGTTACAAAAAAAAAATTTACTCGTGCAAATAATTTTTTTCTACATTAATATATTTTTTCTAAACTTAGATTTGAAATAATACACCTTTGTATAAACTTTATACATATTGTGTATAATTATAAAATTATTTTTTTATCTATTTGAAAAGTACGATAACTTTCTCTATTGTTCCAAATACAAATTCTCATTTTAGATATTAAATTTATATTAATTGTGAATGATGTAGATTAGAAAATATAATAGACTGTAAAATTACCAATTTCTTTATAAAAACATTTAGAAAAACTATAAATAGATCATATTATTTTTATTAAATACATTTATAAGTTCATTAATAAGAAATTTCCTCAGACAGCCTTTAAGTTCTTTTGTTTTCGTTTGGTATGCTTTATTGTTTTTAACGTTAGAGTTATAAAATAATTATTGTTGTGACAATTTTTTCAACTTATTAAGATTTTTATAGACGCCAACCCTCTATTTGCACACCAAATGAGAAATTAATTGCATTCATTGTGTCTTACTGTCGACAACACTCACAATTAACACCTTTCATATATGATATTTTTTAATATACCACTACAAGAAAATTCGGATTTCGGGACTGCATTTGCGGACTGAAGTATCCGTCCCTAAATTTAGGGACGGATTAGGGACTAATTACAGACGGATTAAGAAAACAGTCCCAAATCCGTCCCTAAATTTGGGGACTGAACGTCAGTCCCTAAGTCGTCCGGAATTCGGGACGGATTAGGGACTGGAATAGTGGCGGTAGGGAAATTGCGGACTGCTGACTGTGCAGTCCGCAAATTTGCCGAC
>CM071874.1:33478528-33507892 GCA_036759665.1 Gynandropsis gynandra
ATGGTCCTTCTATGTCCCTTGTTTCCATCTGCCTTTCTTGTTATAGTTTGTCTAGGGAGCTTATCGAGATTGTTTAGTTAGTGACATTACACACAATCACATGTTGAAAATGGAACTTTACAATCCCGTTTCAGTCGGAAATTTAGTTCTAATATTTTATATATCCGCCATTTAAATTAGCTGGTGTCGCAAGTGGAGCGACTAGAGCAGCTCTAACTCAGCACTTTGCACTGCAAGACAATGCAACAGATATATCCACTAAGGTACCTAAATTCCTTTTCCATTGGAAACTAAATACGAACCTTTAGCCATTGCTTATATATTTATATATATATATGGGGAGGGAAGTCAGGAGACAATGACAACAATGATGGGTATGGCATTAGGGATGTTGGTGGCTCGGATTACCAATGAAAATCCTTTTGCTATTTGGTTCTTATTTCTTCCCCTTACCGTGTTTCACATGTATGGTAAGTTACCCATGACTATATTTTAATCTTTTTACCATTTAGATGATGCTTTTTTGTTCTTCATCTGGTAAAAAGATTCGATCGTTGTTTGTTTGGTAATATCCATAGTTCCAACATATTGTCAAGGATTGGATTAAAGTAATAAGACCTATGTCTGTTTTGCAGGAGATGAACTTCCTGTTAAAAACACTCGAGGTTGAGTCTCCATCCATATCTTGCACCGTTAAGAGACTTTTGGTATGTCGAAGGGGCAAGAAGTAATATCTGGAGAGATGATATCAGAGAGTTCAAACCTTGAAAAATTATAACACGCGCATCGCGCGGGAAATTTTTTCTTGTTATATATATAAGGAGGATGTTTTCCTCTCTTCTCCTTAAGCCACCTAAGCATCCACATCATCAAGTTGGTTTTTATATAAAAAAATATTAATTGTTTACATTAATTTTACATTTATGTTACATTTTTAAAACTTTTATAATTAATATAAATTTATCTAATTATTTAATAAATATTAATTATTTATGTCTTCCAATATCCCATTACTTTTCTCTTCCACAACAAAGTTAATGAATATTTTTATTAAATTTAATAAGTGTTTAAGTTATTATTTTGAAAAATGTTGTCTTATCTTTACATCATGTCATCAACTTTTTTTTATTGGTTTTACTTTTTTCCCAACATGTGTAAATACCGAATGAAATAAAAATTCTTTCATTAGTTTTATTTCTTTTTATTTTTTAAAAGAAATATATAGAAATCTATTTGTGTTAATGTCGAAGAAATAAAAAAAACTTATATAATAAATTATATATGAAAAACACTAATCCTAATTTTTTTGTATGATTTAAAGAAATATTTCATATGTATATATGTAAGTAATATATATATATATATATATTACTTACACATACACACACACATATATATATATATACTTGACTATCTCATGTTCATATATCGAACTCAATTACATCAAATAATATTATTTATGCAAAGAACTCATAAAAATAAATTGAAATTTACAAAGAAAAAAATATTACATTTTAAACACCATGCATATATAATTGACATAGGTTATATCATTATTTAAAAAATACATTATAAAATTTATCATTAATCAGTGGTCAATTGATTAATTTACCCATTAATGTTAAGTAATAGGTAAAGCTTTCAAAATAAAATCTGAAAATTTTTTACACTTTAAAAATAATCATAGTTTCTTAAAACGTTATATATTCATGTTGTTAGTTTTTTTTCTAAACATTTAGTATTATTATATTAATATATATTAAAACTTTTATTTGTTTTTTAATTGTTCACATTGCTAATTTTTTTTATCTTTGTTCAATTTTTCATCTCACATAACATATATATTAAAATAAAAAATTTAAAATATAAATATTTGTTAATAGGAAAATAATATATTTATATTAATTAAATTGTGCATTGCGCGGGTTCCAAATCCTCTTCAATGTTTATTGATGTGTTTTTGTGATGTTAATATGATAATCTATATGGTTATGTTCAAGCTTTTGAAAGCGATTAAATATGAAAAAATTGGAAAACAATCATTGAAAAGTTATTCATCGATGTCTATCATGTTTAGACGAAGAATATTGGCAAAGAATAAGGGGGTTTAAATGAAATTGTTATGATCAAGATTATCGTGTCAATTTCATCCCATAATATATATTACGATCTAAGTATTTATATATTTTCTAATAGTAAATAATATTATATATTATGATATAATATATAATATTATATATTACGATCTAAACTAATTAGTTTAGATCTAAAAACAATTATATATTAACATTATTCTTTTTAATTCATGAATCAATAACTATAAAAATTGTTAATTTATTTTAATTTTCAATTCATTTTTACATCAATGTTTTTTAACTTCATTAATGTTTTTTATGCACCATAATATATATTGAAATGAAAATTTTGAATAATAAAATAATTATATAAACCAGCCTGCGCGTAGCGCGGTTTATAATCTAGTCTATATATAAAAAGTATGATAAAATGAAGCTTCCTCCTTGCGTCACCTCATCAACATATGATTTTTTTATTTTTTATTATAATTAATAATTAAGTTTAGTCTCCATTAAAAATTATTTATAGCCACTAACCTAAATTTAATATTATTCCAATTCACCAATTAAAGTATCTTATTGACCAAATTAATGGGTAAAAAACCATTTACATTTCTTTTAAATTATATGTATATTATATTTTTTAGTTATCAATAACTATTTTCTTTATATATTTTCAAAAATCTTAAATTTAATTGCTATTATATATTTGAAGTAATAAATAAATTATTAATTTTGTTATAATTATTATTTTATATAACATATACTTTTTAAATAATTAATGTTTTTTAAAAATACGATAGGTTATAATTCTTATAATCATTTATTTATTTTAATATTATTTTAAAATTGATATAAATTTATATTTTTTATATAAATTTTTAAAATTTAAAAATTATATATATATTTAATATCAATATTATTCCTATTGACCTACTAAAGTACCTATTGACCAAATTAATAGGTAAAAAAACTCTTTTGATTCCTTATAAATTATATGTATATTATATTTTTTATTTACCATAACTATTTTCTTTGTATATATTCACAAATATTTAATTTGGTTATGATATAATTTTATAAATCTGTTGAAATTGTTCCAACGCATCCGTTTTTGCATGAATAACTATATCAATTCTAAATTATACATAATAATATAAATATATAATAATATTTGATCTTATTTATAAAATTAATTAAATTTTATTATATTTATGATAATAATTATATCACTTTATTTGTTTAAATTAATTATTTATTATATTTATGATAATAATTATATCACTTTATTTGTTTATTGTTACACCATTACTATACTAATAACTCACTCCATAATACTCTAACCTTTAGTATAAATATAACATCTTACATTCATCTTACATTTTTACTTCTCAATCTTTTAAGCAACAAAAAATCTAAAAAAGTTTCATTTTATCTTTCCAATGGATACATCTAACTACAAATTAACCGTTCTACGGCCACTAACATTGGTTTCAATGACCTATTAATTGACCGTAGTAAACAGATCATTGTAGCAAGATTATTCTACTTTTCGGAGGCTTGAAATTTTTAAAAAGGGGTCAACTTATTGGTTTAGATATGCTTTTTTTCGATGAAAATGTATGTATTTTATCCAGCGCGATACACATGTTATTATTTATTTAACATTTTTGATTTTAATTTTAGAAGTTTATTTTTATAAATAATATAACATAAATATATTTATGTATAATATTAATTTTAATGAAATAAAAAAAATTTATTTTTATTAATTAATTAAAATATTATTGATTAAATATCAGTTGGTAGTATATTACTTTATTACATATGATCAATTATATGTTATTTTGTATAAATAAATACTGATTATAATATAAAATTTTAAGCATTTAAACAATAAGATTTCTATGAAAAACAATTTTTCTACAATAATAAAACAATATCGTTTTATATATATTTATTATATTTAAAATAATTTTTGTAAAAATAAAAAACTTTTGTTGAGATAATTTAATTTATATTTATTAATTTATTTAAAAAATTAAAATTAATTTATAATTTCTATTACTAAATTAATAACGTTTTAATATATATATATATATATTCGTATGGTTAATAAGTTAATTTTATAATTTATTGTTAATTTATTAATTAATTTATAAATTTAAAATTAAATTATATTTGTATTTATAAATTAATAACGTTGTTAAAAGTTTTAATTATAGAATTAAAAATAATAAATATCTTTTATATTTATTTGAGAATTTAATGACATCATAAAATAAAATATTTTTATTAATTATATATATTTTATTAATGGCTTATAAAATAAATTTAACATGTTTTAATGTTTTTCATATTATAAATTCTATTAATATAAAATTACTATATATATATATATTAATTTATATTTATTAATTCATTTAGAAATTTAAAATTAATTTATAATTTATATTAATAAATTAATAATGTTTATATATGTATATTCTATTTTTATTAAGTTAATTTTGTAATTTATTGTTAATTTATTAATTAATTTAAAATTTAAAATTAAATTATAATTTATATTTATTAATTAATAACGTTGTTAAAAGTTTTAATTATAGAATTAAAAACAATAAATGTCTTTTATATTTATTTGAAAATTTAATGACATCACAAAATATAATATTTTTATTAATTATATATATATTTTATTAATGGCTTTTAAAATAAATTTAATATGTTTCAATGTTTTTTATATTATAAATTCTATTAATATAAAGTTATTATATATATTGTGGATTTACAAAAAAAACCACTTTAATACATTGTTAATGCATATTAATATGGGATAAGACCAAATTAAATCAAATCAATTGTGAATGCATTAAGTAGTGATAATATTAAATTAATTGTAAATTAACAATAAATTATATATATTATGTATTATATGTAAATAAAATACATATTAAATTGTGTAACACCCCCATCCCGGAACAACCTCGGGACAAGGAGTGTCCACCATCACCTCCAAGAGGTGGCTACACGTATCATCGCTCAAACACATTTATAAAATAAATATAGATGATTTATTCTGAAATAAGAGTGGTCCGGACCAAATAGCAAAACAATATGTAAATACCATAGTCACGATAAATAAAAAAACGAAATGCAAAATAAAACTCATCGAGACCTCGTGCACGCCTCTCCCATCAGTCCGCTGTGAACCTTCATGTTGCTGCTCAACCTCGTTACTTTTTCTCCTTGCCATATCCTGTCCATCCACGACAGCCCAAAAATTGGGTGAGTACGACATACGCACTCAGTGAGATTAATACGTTATGTACTCTGTGCCACGTATTCTCCCGCTCGAACTGAATATCATAAAATAATGATATATCCTAAGTCTAAACTAAAGATATACAGATAAATCTACCCAATCCGACTGAGTATCTAAAATCTAAGACTAGTACCACACTAGATCATAACGCACAGAGCCCACATGACTCTAGCTCGGGCATATGCTCGCGAAGTCCAAAAGACCCTAGCATACTGAAAATCTCGCAAGGTCACAACGTACCCCAACTATCAGTATACTACACTGAACATCTCGCAAGGTCACAACGTACCCCTGCTATTAGTACACATTGAAAATCTCGCAAGGTCACAACATACCCCAGCTATCAGTACACCACACTGAAAATCTCGCAAGGTCACAACGTACCCCAGCTATCAGTATCATACAGCGCTCCGTCGCTCGAAAGGTTACCACAACCCCAACACGGTATGACGCCGGCCCAGATCCAAGTGTCACAATACTAACGTCATCGACCCGATACTCCTCACGTGACAACTCTCACCAACGCGCTCGCACACGCCTTCTTCCGAAGGTTCGAGTGTGAAACCACCCGATCGAGCACACTAACAAGATATTCACTCGGTTTAAACACCGAACCCAAATATCGACGTTCTCCGACCCCCAACACTTGGTCGCACGTCAGTTCTCTAGATCATCTCTAGTCACTTATACAGCTCATATACTTATCATAAATTCTCCTACAACAAATTTAGGGTTTTAATCCAATTGCACTTATAACGTCTCATTTTTCCATTATGATCCTATAAATTCTATCGTGATCATGCCTCATTTTAAAAATATAATCTCATCCATAAATCGATCACAAATCCGAAATTAGGAGGAGAAAATCATCACCTTAGCTTCCCGACGATTTGACGATTCTCGCTAATATTGCTAGCAACAACACCGACCAATTTTTCCTATCATAGATCCATTCAATTCCATAAATTCCATAATATAAATATTCGAATTAAGTGAATAATCACAACGAATCATTTAGAGAATTACCAAAAATCGCGATTAGAATCCACCCACGAAGAACGCGATCAAAATTGAAGATCCTTCTTCAATTTCTTCTTTTTTTTTTTCATATCCTCCTCTAATTCCCATGTTGCTCCTTCCACACCATGATGTTCCCATACAACCTTTATCATCGGAATTTGCTTACGTCTCAATTGTTTCACTTGGTGATCCACAATGCGTATTGGACGTTCTCTATACGTTAAGTCCTTACTCAAGGTTTTTGGTGGCTCAACAAGTATCTTCTCTGGTGCTGATAGACACTTACGTAGCAATGATACATGAAACATATCATGTATTCCCTCTAAAGATGAGGGAAGCTCCAATCGATAGGCCACTACTCCAATTCGCTCAATCACTCTAAACGGTCCCGTAAACCTTGGTGATAGCTTGTTCACAATTATTTTGTTTTTTCAAATGATTTCTATATATAAAAAATATTATAACAATCAATTATATTTTAGACAAAAATATTCACATTCATAGTTCAATGCAATATATTTTCACCCATTGATATTCTATTAGCTTCATATTTTTTAAACTATAAAAAATTTATATTTTTACTTAATTTTATTATTAAACTAGATCAATTTTATGTTATAATATATTTTTATATTAACATTTATTATCTATTATTCAATAAAATAATATATATGCAATTCCATGAATCAAAATTTTTAATATTTCTAATATATCAATTTATTTTTAAAAAATTAATTTTTATTATATATTTACAAATTTTTAATATCTCGCGCATTGCACGGATTCTTTTTCTAGTCTATATATATAAAAGAAGAATGTCCACCTAAACAAAAAAACAATTTATTATTAAATTTATTTTTATAATAAATACAATTTCAATAAATAAAAACTTTCATCTCTCAAATTAAAAAAAAACATTATAAATCTATCATTAATTACAATAATTTATAACAATTCTACAAAATAAAAAATAATAATAAATATATTCTTTATAATAACTTCAATTTTAATAATTGCAAAGTTTTCACCTCCTAATTAAAAAAATATATATGTCTATACATGATCTTAAGAATTTGTATTTAGTTTAAAGTTTTATACTTTAATTTTAAATAATCAATACATTATTGACACGTTTTATATATATCTATTTCAAAAAAATATTTGGAAAAACATTATTTTAATATTCATCTATCATTGATTACAATAATTTATAACATATCAACCCAATAAAAAATAATAAACACATTTCTTAAAATAAATAAAATCTTTAATAATTAAAAACTTTTCATATTCCAATTAGAAAATAATATACACATATACATGATCTTAATAATTTTTATTTAATTTAAAAGTTTAGAATTTAGTTTTAAATATTCAATATATTCATGACTTACTTTATAAATTTTAAAAATATAAATTTTAAAAAATATAATACCCGAAGTTAAAATATATTAAAAATAATAAATAATAAATACAATTTTTACAATAAATACAAACTTTTCACCTTCTAATTAATAAAACAATGTACATCTATCACTAATTATAATACTTTATAACATGCAACAAAATAAAATACTAATAAATACATTTCTTACAATACATGCAATTTTAATAATTAAAAATTTTCACCTTCCAATTAAGAAAAATAATTTACATCTATATATGATCTTAAGAATTTGTATTTAGTTTAAAGTTTCAGAATTTAATTTTAAATAATCAATAAATTATTGACACATTTTATATAAATTTTAAATATATTAATTTAAAAATTATTTGAAAGAACATTAGATTAATATTTTTACAATAATTTATAACATCCCAACAAAACAAAAAATAATAATAAATATATTTATTAAAATAAATACAATTTAAATAATAAAAAACTTTTCACCTTCCAATTAAAAATAATATACGTCTACAGATGATCTTAAGAATTTGTATTTAGTTTAAAATTTTAGAATTTAATTTTAGATAATCAATACATTAATTACTGATTTTATATATTTATAATTGCATGGAGCTAACAATATATCTTATATAAATATATTGTATTTCTTATAATTATAAAACAAATAGAAGAATTTTGTAAGTTTTATAGCGTATTACATTTTTATTGATATATATACAAATTATAACAGTCGATTCAGTTGATTATATGTCTCATCAATACAAACAATACATTTGCTGAATGTATTTCGTATTGCATTTCAACTATTATACATTTGTTTTCATTTTTTATTTAACCAATCATTGATATCATTTAATTATTGAATATGTCATTTAACAAACTTTTTTATTAAAAGTTCTAAATATTATTCTTTGATAACATTATATTTTCTAAATCCATATGTTATAGAATTTTTCAATATTTATTCAATAAAACTATAAAAAAATATTCCGCGCAACGCGCGGGTAACAACCTAGTATATTAAATAATCATTAAATGTTAAAAAATAAGTTTTTCTTTTTGTAATACCAAAGGTTGTTTATTCTCTATTTTTTCTTCTTCTCTACTCTTCCTTTTTATCATTCCATTTATCCTCAATGGTTCCACCACCGCCCCTTTGTTGTCGCCTTTACTTCGTTAAGATTGTCACCAAGACGCGATCACATTTCAAAGTTTCATTTCAAACCTTAGTGTCGCTCATTTTTACAACCTGAACAAGAAAGGAAGGTGTAATAAAAATTCCATGACATAAAATAATTCAAAAGTTGATAATATATATAATTTATATCAAATTTATTGTAGTTCCTGTAAGTTATCCATCAAACAACTATAACGAATTTATATACAACATGTGATATGAAGATAAAGTGAACAAACATTATCTTGATATCTATTTGTATATAATATTAATATATTTTATAAATATTTATTCCTCATATATCATAACTTATTTATTCCACGTATAAAACATAAAAAATAGGAATTTGAAATGTAAACATTTTTAATGTATAAAAGAAAACAATTTATGTATTATAAATCACTTCATTTAGTAATTGTTGTCTTAAATAAAAAATTAAACTAAATAGATTGACGTTAAACTTACGATAATCAACAAATCTTTCAACATGTAAATTCTTTTAACACTATATAGATATAATTGTTAATAAAATATAGTGCAATACAACATCATTAAAAAAAAGAAATTAAATATGTATATTGAAGAAACAAGTTCATTAATGAAGATTCATAGCCATAAGATTGAATTATTCACTTTGCTTTGTTTTAATATATTCTTATATTTATTCAAAATAATTTTTACATAAAAGACAGAAAATGAGACACCTTCATACTGAAAAATTTATCGGGCGTGCCTAAAATGAATAAATACATGTTATCTGACAATTCTATGTGTATTGGTTGTATGGAAAAAAATCATTGTTGAAAAGATAATTAATGTAATAATTAAGATTCCAAATAAGAAATTTAAAGTATGATTATATAGAGAATTGAATGCTTTGACTAAACATATGAACTATTAAGATAGTTGTATACCTTTATTTAATGAGATGATCTAGCACTCAATCATAAACTTCAAAAGGAAAATATTATTGTAAGGAAAACCGTGATAATTGTAAAAATCATAATTCTAGATTGATTGACGGCAAGTTCCATTACATTTAACATGTATATTTCAAAATTCATATAAATTAATACTATTTTTAAATCTTGTCTGATTTATTTAACTCTCAATTTTTTTGACACTTTATGCCTCAATAACAACAAAAATTTACATTGATTGAAAGTTGAAGGTAGTCTTAAAATTCTGCAATATGTAAGCGTGTGACAACTACATCTAAATAAAATTCAAATATTTTCTGAACATTCTCTTTTGTTTCTCCCAAATACTTGAATCAAGAACATCAATCACTTTATTTGAATTGTTCTAATTTACTTATATTTTATTATCTACATTTTAAAAGGGATTTTTGAACTTATACTAAATATAAAAACTTTTTAAATTTATTAAAAATAAAATTATCTTTTTGTTCGATTTGTTCTTCAATTATATCGTTAAATTGTATTAACTTAAATTTAATATTCACTTTTGTTACCTATATCGTTTCATAAGTTGGGCGCTGTCTCAATATATTTTGAGAAATTTTCAAATTGGTTATAACAATCAGTTATTTAATTATATTTAATTATGAAATAAATAAATAATTATATACAAATGAAATAAAAACATAACGTTTTCAAAATCCCGCGCATCACGCGGGTTCGATTTCTAGTCTATATATGAAAAGCTGGATAACCTTTGGCTTCTCATTCATTAATTTTTCTCAAGTTTCACTTCATCAAGTTAAGTTTTTTTTAATTTTTTATTTCTACATTAATTAAAATTCATAAATTACTTTAAAAGAATTATATATATATTAGTAATATTAATATATTAAGAAACATATCGTATTTAGATTTAATTTAGATAATGTTTTAATAATTATATATGTAAATAAATAGAAAATTAATAAATTAATAAATAATAAAAAGCAAAAAATGTTATATGTTTCTTTGAAATAAAATTAAATAAACTATTAAACTTTGACAAATAAATTATTAAAAAAATATTGATTTTAGTTAGGGATGGGCAAATAGCGAGTATATACGTAAATATCAGACTATTCGTATTCGTATTCGTCGAAAATTTGATTTTACTATTCGTATTTGTATTCGTGGAATATTTGATTTTACTACCCGTATTCGTATTCATCGACTAATTGATTTTACTATTCGTATTCGTATTCATAGAATAAAAGATATATACTTACGAAGTTCTGTTTTCTCGTTATCTTGCAATATGTCCATAACATTATCCATTGCACTTGGATTACGAATTTAATCTTGTTAGCAGTCATACAACTACGATATAGACTAATCGCATGACCTCTCGTACTAAAAGTCGACTCTGAAGCAACTGTAGATACCGGAATTGTCAAAAGATCTCTTGCCATCAAAGAATGAGTTTTATACTTAGAATCTGTAGTTTATTACCAATGCAACATATCTAAATTACCAAAATCTTCTTCATATTCTTCTGACAAATATTTTTCCAATTCCGATTTCACAACCCCTACTTCTCGATTTTTACGTTTCAAATAATCTTGAAGCAACCAATAAAAAGTTTGTAAATTACATTTGTAGTCCTCCAAATTTTAAGTATAGTAACTATTTGTTTATATATTTTATATATGGTATTAAAATAAAATTAATAATATTTTTGATTTACAATGTGATCATTAAAATGAATTTTATTATATATATATTTGTATATTAAATAAATATTTATTTAATACTTACGAATATGAATAATTCTGAATAATTGAATATACTATTTGTATTTCATTTGTATTTGTCGAGTATCTAATTTCTTATATTTGTATTTGTATTTGTTCCTTTGGATATTTGATTTTCGGATCGAATACGGTTCGAATACGAATCGGATACGAATACTTTGAATATTTTGCCAGCCCTAATTTTAGTTATGTAAATTATTTAAATATTTTAAAAAATAAATTTTGATTTTAATTATTTTAATAAATTTAAATTTTAAAAACTACAATTACAAGTATTTAAAATTATATATATTATTGAAAACAAATTTTAGATTGAAAAAAAAAATTAATACCCATCATTTCATTTATCTTTTCTAATTAATGTAAATTTTCATATAATTTAGATTCAATCTATATCTCTTAATTATTAGGGTTGGGCAAATAACGGATATTTGCGAATATCCGACTATTTGTAATTGTATTTGTGTTCGACTATTCAGATTTATTATTTATATTTGTATTTGTAAATTCTAATATTTTTAAATACAGATATTTATCGGATATATGGATATATACGAACCTAAATATTTTTTAACGTAAAAATATATATCAAAATAATTTAAATAAAAACAAATAATCATCAAATATAATCTAAAACTAAAATTCAAATCGTACAAAGATGCAAAGATATATAATATAAATAAAACAAAGTATCAAATCTTCACAATCATCTCCACATTAGTCATTTAAATTTAGTTTCGTTAAAAATTCTACGAATATCGCCAATTCACCTAAAATAATAAAACAAATTGTTAGAATATACACTAAAATAAAACTCGCAAAAAAATGTATTTAGTGAAATCTGTTTTTTTATATACATAAATGTCTCTATAACATTATCCAACTCATTTGGATTATAACAAATCTTGAGTGTAAATTAAATCTCCAACAATATTAGCTATTTTAAAGTATTTGATATTAATCACCCAATCATAAATATATTGCATATTTTTCTATATATTTATATAATAAGTGTTTAAATAAGATTAGTAATGTTTTTTATTTCAAATTTTATTATTAAAATCAATTTTGTTATATACGTATCTATATATTAACTAAATTTTCTATTTAGTACTTATGGATACGAATAGTTCGGATAATTGAATCTACTATTTGTATTTGTATTTGTCGAATATTTAATTTCTAATATTTGTATTTGTATTTATTTCAGCGAATAATCAAATTTTCGGTTCAAATACGAATTGGGTACCACCTATTAATTATTATCCATTTTCTCTACAATTAATATAAATAAATAATTTTCTTATATATTAAAATTTTACAAAGAAAATGATCCATGAAAAATTAAAATATATAAACAAAAAAAAAATATAATATAATAATTCATTTTTAATTTACATATTTTTTAACTCTATTGTTACAAAATAAAAATTTATCCACACAATGCTTTAAATAAAAATATTAAACTTTGACAAAATAATTATTAAAAAATCTTAGTTTTTGTTATATATATTATTTAAAATTAATTATCTTGAAAAAAAATTTTAAATTTAACATATTTTAATAAATTTTAATTTTAAAAACTATAATTATAAGTATTTAAAATTAGATATATTAATGAAAAAATGAAATGAAAAAAATTAATGTTCATCATATCATTTACCCTCTCTAATTAATGTTTATTTTCTATACAAATTAGATTCAGTATATCTTTTAATTAATTTTCATTTTTTCTATAATTAAAATAAATAATAATATCTCATATATTAAATTTCTACAAAGTAAATAATCCATAAAAAATTAAAATATATAAATAAATGAATATAATATCATAATTTATTTTGAATTTATATATATATATATATATTCAAATTTATCGCTACAAAAAACACACCTTTGTATGAACTTTAAAATATTGTATATATTTATAAAATTATTTTTTATCTATTTGAAAATACGATAACTTTCTCTATCGTTCTAAATTCGAATTCTCATTTTAGAGATTAAATTTATATTAATTGTGATATAATGTAGATTAAAAAAATATAATAGACTGTAAAATTAATAATTTTTTTCTAAAAATATTTAAGAAAACTATGAATAGATCATATCATTTTTATTAAATGCATTTATAAGTTCATTAATAAGAAATTCCCTCAGCCTTCCTTTAAGTTTTTTTTTAGCTTAGTATGCTTTATTGTTTTTAATGTTAGAGTTATAAAATAATTATTGTTGTGACGATTTTTTCAACTTATTAAGATTTTTACAGAAAAAAGTAGGAGTTAAGACGCCGACTCTCTATTTGCATACCAAATGAGAAATTAGTTGCATTCATTGTGTCTTACTGTCAACAACACCGAATTTCCTTCATGAATTATTAGAATTAGAAACCTACTTCTTTGATTTGCATTTTATCTAATTTTCAGTTTCTAGTTGAAAACCAATAAAGGATCAAAGCCCCTATAGATTACAGGTACAGGAATTTGAAGAATTGGAACATGGTTATACATGGACAAGCAAGAAAAAAAAGAAGAGATGATGAAAGCAGGATTTCATTTTGGACATGGTACTCGGAAATGGAATCCTAGAATGGCACTTTATATTTCTGCAAAGCGTAAAGGTATTCATATTATAAATCTGACTAGAACTGCTCTTTCACATATGATACCTTTTTATGAATATACGTTTCTACCTTGAAAGTATCCTAATTTTTATACGTTTATATTATGTAAAATATTTAATAATCTAGAAATTAGAAAATGAATATATAAAATCTCGATATTTAAAATTAAAATGGTTCGATTATCTCGACTTTGATCCGATTTTGACGCAATTAACAAAATCAAAACCAATTTTCTACTTGAAATCGACTAAATCGATCCAATTAATTTGATTTTGAGGTAACAAAAAAATGATACAATTGTTTGTGTTTGTAATAAATTTACATCTAATTGCCTAAAAATAATATTTTTAAAATGTAAGCAGGTTAAAATTGTATGAAAATTGAATCAAAATTGTTAAAATCGAGTCAAAATCGGTAAAACAAATTATATCAAAATCGAAATAATCAAATCAATTATTTGATCCAATTTGGACGTAATTAACTAACTCAAACCCAATTTTTGACTCGAAATCAATTAAACAGACATGATTAACTCGATTTAGATATGATTTTGATGCAACTAACTAACCGAATCTAATTTTGATTAATTAACATAAATTGTTAATGTTTGTAGTAAATTAACATCTAATTGTCTAAAAATTAATATTTCAAAATATAGTCGGATCAAAATCAGTTACAAAATCAAGTAAAAACCGATACAAAACACGGTCAAAATTGGGTGCAAAGTTAAATTGAGGCAAAATCAGGTCGATTTCGAACCATGCCGATTCAGGTCAAAATCGAATGAATTTTTAGAGTTTCGATCCGATATAATGAATTTATCGAAAATTTAACGGTTAACTAATATAGATGATTTTAAATAGAATTTTTTATGAGTGAGATAAAAAAAAATCTTAAAGTTAAAAATTAATCGGATAAAAAACAAAATCAAAGATAATGGGACTAAAGGTTGATTCTACATGGGAATACACGTTTTCCAAAAACATATTCACCAATTAATTTTAGACTAAAACTCCTATTCCCCGTAAGGTTTGCCTACTTCGCCTATTTCTCTCTCATATTTCGCATTCATCCTATTTCACCCTCATGTTTAGGTCAAAATCCTATTTTTTCATCATGTTTAAAAATTTTGAGTTGGTTTATACTTAATTTTGACCATAATTTGATACCAATTTTAACCAAAATTTGGATCAAATTTTAATTTTTATCTGATTAAAATTCGATCCAATATGAAATTTGAACCGAACTAAACCTTAATTAAACAAAACGATTCTTATCGGTTTTTCAATTTTTACCTAAATTTAGTCCAATTTTGACTCGAATTGGATGCAATTTTGAAACAATTTCAATACAATTTGGAGTGATTCGGGGTTTTAATAGAGTGAAAATAAAAATCAGATCAGAATTACACCGAAATCACAATAAAATCCAAATCAACATAAAATTTCAACCGAACTAAACCGATTTATCCAATTAAAACCCGAATCAATATGAAATTTGAACCGAACTAAACCGAAATTTGAACAAAAAATATTTGCCGTTTATTAGGATTAGACCCAAATTTAGTCCAATTATAACCCAAATTTCGGTTTTATTTTGAGTGATTCGGGTTTTAATTGGATGAAAATCAAAATTGGGTCAATCTGTATCCAATTTAGGGGTGTAATTTGGGTCGGCCCGGCCTGGTCCGAATTCAAACGGGCCGAAATAATGCGGCCCGCGGCCCGGTCAGGCGGGTTTCGGGCGAGCTTCGGGCAGCCAGAATTCAAACGGGCCAATAAAGATTTCCCTTGTGGAAAGAACGGGCTTCCAGATGCTCCATTTGGAAATTTCACCATTCCCTTTCTCAACAAATCTATGTCTTCTTTGCTCTAAGGTTTCTCTTTTTTCAGAGAGCTTCCATTAGCCTCTGCATAACTATTCTGCTGGGAGGTTTTCCTGATATCGGGTTTTTGGAGTCTGTTTCCTTGTTATTTCTACTGCTGCACACATCTCTCAGCACTGTTGCTAAATCCAGTCCTTCCTTCATAGATCTCTCAGCTGCTCGATGTTTAGTGTCATGCAAAGATTCTCCACATCTTCCTCAGAGATTTCAAGTAAATGTTGGGCTATGATAGGGGCTGAGAGGGTTCTAAGTCGAGTGTGTCCTTATGCAAGAGCTTCTCCTCTTTCTCCTTTGCTTGTTTCTGCTGTTGAGCATCTTCTAGATGCTCTCGACTTTTGGTTTTGCTGCAAAACCCTAGATGTGTCGGGCGGCCCGAAGCCCGACGGGCCGGGCTCTAAAAAAACGGGCTTTTGAGTTAGCCCGAGCCCGAAGGCCCGGTTCCATTCGGGCTATGAAATTAACGGTCCGGCCCGCGTATTTTCGGGCGGGCTTCGAGCGGGCCCACGGGCCCGGGCCATTTTTGACACTCCTAATCCAATTCGAGTCAAAAGTATACTAATTTCGGACTAAAAATAAAAAAAAAGTTATAAGAATCAGTTTTTGTTTAAATTTCAGCTTAAATTTGTTGAATTTCATATTAATCCAAGTTTTAATTGGATGAAAATCAAAATTGGGGTCAAATTGTACCCAATTCGAGTCAAAATTATACTAATTTGGGGTTAAAAATCGAACAAACTGATAATAATCAGTTTTTGTTTAAACTTCGATTTAATTTGTCGAATTTCATATTGATTTGGGTTTTAATTGGATGAAAATAAAAACTTGAGTCAAAGTGTACCCAATTAGAATCAAAATTATACTAATTTCGGATTAAACAAACCGATAAGAATCAGTTTTTTTAAATTTCGATTTAATTTTATTAAATTTCATATTGGTTCGGATTGAAATTGGATGAAAAATAAATTTAGATCCAAATTATGGTAAAAACACCGGAAAATAAGATGAGGAACATAAAAGAAAAATATAGGAGTTTACCTTACTTTTCAATCTAGGTCGGGTCGGGTCAAGCATCTTCGAGCCGGTCTTCGTAGCTCTTCCAATTAAAAAATCATTAAATAGCGAATTGGAGTTAACGGTAACCATACACGAGCTCCTGAGGAACCCACCACGACGACGACCACCACGAGGACGACGACCACCACGAGGACGACTACACAAAATGTAAGTCTATATCACTCTCTCGTTCTCGAGATGCTCGAAGGTTTGTTTCGATTCACACAATCTGGTCTATGTTCTGACCATTCCTCTCGTGTTTTGTTTCCCTGAATTTCTGCTATTGGATTCCGAAAACGAAACAGGGAAAATGGTGGGAACGAGTTGAAGCCGATGGATTCGGAGCAGTTGAGGGAGTACGGTCATAGAATGGTTGATTTCATCGCCGATTATTACAGAACCATCGAGAACTTCCCTGTTCTTAGTCAAGTTCAGGTTATCGCTATCTTCCCGCGTTTCTTTTCTTTTTCTTTTTAACATTTCCTGCTAGGGTTCAGCTATCGATGGAATTGATACGGAATTAATCTGGTATGGAATTTTGATTCAATCTGTTCGAACCTAGTTAATTCCCACGAATTTGCTATATTTTTTTTCTACTTTTAGGTACAAGCATGTAAATCTACGATGGATCTGTTCACTTTGGTGTTCTTAAGTTATATGTTTGGACTTGTGTTTGTCTGAATCTGAGGGAAGAAGGAAGAAGAAGTTCAGTTTTCCATTTTTGTTTTCATGTTTTTTTTTTTGGTTTTTGATTATCTGATGCAGCCAGGTTATCTTCAAAATCTTTTGCCGGATTCTGCGCCTGATCAACCCGAAAAGTTGGAAGAAGTTCTTAATGGTAAAGCAACCGATACTTCCTTCTAGTGTTTGTGCGTGTATTATTGCAATGGATGTACACATTTTTGGTTGATAGTGATTTACAGGGAATACTTATCATTCTTTTCCAAATTTGCTATTGCAATTCAATTTTGAATCAGATGAATGGATGTAATTTTAGTTGCTATGGGGTATTTTTTTTCTTTCTTTCTTCAAGAAATACGCGTAGGTGGAATAGGGTACCTTAGCTGAATGTAATTTGGTTTGCTTACCAATGAGAATTGCAGATGCTCGGGCGAAGATACTGCCTGGAGTAACGCATTGGCAAAGCCCGAATTACTTTGCATATTATCCTTCTAACAGCAGCATTGCCGGTTTCTTGGGTGAGATGCTCAGTTCTGGTCTGAACATCGTTGGTTTTAGTTGGATTACTTCTCCAGCCGCCACGGAGCTCGAGATTATTGTTCTAGATTGGCTTGCCAAATTACTCAATCTACCCGAGCAGTTTCTTTCGAAAGGTATGTTAGATTTTGTCAGATCTCTTACTCAAAACCGTAATAATTTTTTAAAATTTTACGAGTATATCTTGTAGGAAATGGAGGTGGAGTGATACAAGGAACAGCTAGTGAAGCTGTTTTAGTTGTTCTTATTGCTGCCCGTGACAAGATTTTGAGAAAAGTAGGTAAAAATGCCCTGGAGAAGCTCGTAGTTTACGCATCAGACCAAACACATTCCTCCCTACAGAAGGCCTGTCAGGTTTCGTAGCAACTATCGAAATCATTTTATACATTAAGAATTTTTATCCGGAAATTTTAATAAAAGAAAGGACAATATGGGTTTATTTGGACAGATAAGTGCAATCCGTCCAGAGAATTGCAGATTACTGAAAACTGATTCTTCTACGAATTATGCACTCTCCCCAGAATCACTTGAAGCGGCGATTTCTCATGATCTTGCCTCTGGATTGATTCCATTTTTCATATGTGCTACTGTAAGAAGGATCTATATGTCTCATCCTGAAACATTACATTGTCTGATTTGCCCATATAACTCTTTTTAACAGGTTGGCACCACTTCTTCAACTGCTGTTGACCCGTTACCTGCCTTGGGAAGAATCGCTAAGGTATTCATATTCGAACATTAATTATCCGTCAAAAAAAAAAACAGAAAAAGAAAAAGACAGTTCTTCATTTGTTGTAACCATCATGATCTACTTATGTTATGGATTGTCAGGGCAATGATATGTGGTTCCATGTGGATGCTGCATATGCTGGAAGTGCTTGCATATGTCCAGAGTACCGACAATACATTGATGGAATCGAAGAAGCAGATTCTTTTAACATGAATGCTCACAAATGGTTCCTCACAAATTTTGATTGTTCGGTATTATGGGTGAAGGTATATCCATTGATCCATATATGTTCCTATTTTTTTTTTAATCCCATTTTCAATGTTCAACTTTTTAGGTTTTGATGGAATTTAAAGAGAATGAAATTGTAAATGATATTAGAATTAGTAAAGGAAAATAGAGAATTATATATTTTGTGAATTGGTGAAAAATGAATTGCATTTCTTAGTTGAAGATTACATCTATTTATACAAGAGGCATACCTCTTGAAAATACAAGAAAATATAAAAGAAAATAAAGATACAAGATATATTATAAACGAAAAGAAAGAAAGAAAAGATTAAAAAGAAAATATTATGGTAACAAAATTATGTTTTAATACAACTTTCAAGTTGATTTCATATGTAAGTTTCGCAGAAACAAAAACATTGAAAATTTGGCATCGTTCATATTTTAGTGTTCTCGCCTGCATTAATCTTGAATGCGTATTTTTGTGATCGAGAACAGGACCGAAAATATCTCATTCAGGCTCTTTCAACGAATCCCGAGTATCTTAAAAACAAGGTATGTTCACTCTCCAAAGCCATTGGTATATTTGTGAACACACTCAGTCCTTTCTTCATCTGAATTGCTGAACCATACGGTGTCCCCAATTACATATCTCTATACTCTGTGCATGTTCTTTTAGACAACTTTTTGTTTGAGTTTAAAATTAGAGTTTAAGTTTTAATTTGAAATCAAATTTTAAGTTGTTTGTTTGATATTTTCAAAGTTAGAGTTTATATCTAAATTTTAAGTTTAGTTTAGTTTTTTTCATAAAAATTAGAGTTTGAGTTAAGATTTTTATAAGAAAATTACCAAAATATAAATTTTACATATAAATTATATTTATTAATCATTTTATTAATTTCACTTATAAAATTAATGATTATAATAATAATTATTATTTATAAGTTACATTTAAAATATTTAAAAAAGTACAAATTAATCATATATAATATTTAATTATACAATTTGACAAAAATTATCAATTTTGATATTTTAAGGGTAATTTAGTAATTTACATATTTTGGACTCGAAATCCGAGTCAGGATCTGGAAATTTCAGCATCCAAAAAATTGTGACTCAAAGTCCGAGTCGAGACTTTGAGTTTGGATTTCAAAATAAAGTTGACCAAGGAAAATAAAATCTAACTTTGAGTCTTTAACTCCGACTTAAAGTTCTACAAAAGAACATGCCCTCTATTGAACTTATCTCATATATGTAAGCCAAACATATCACATAATTTGATTGAATTAACATTTTATTCAATGAATATTTTCAGGCCTCCCAAGCTAACATGGTTGTGGATTACAAAGATTGGCAAATCCCTCTTGGTCGAAGATTCAGGTTCTTTACGATTTTATTTTCTAAACACATAAATGTGTATACATCACGATCTTCTATTTAATCAACGAGTGAAATTTGTCGCATACCAATGAGATATTTAGTTGCGTTGGTTCTCAGATCATTAAAACTGTGGATGGTTTTGCGGCTCTATGGATCCGAAAAACTACAATGCTATATACGAAACCACATCAATCTTGCTAAACATTTCGAGGAGCTTGTATTTCAAGATTCTCGGTTCGAGGTAAAATAGAAAGTTTAGAACTTTATCGAAGGATTTTATGTCTGTTAATTAGTGATGAAGTATAAGAGAAACAGGTATTAACTATCTCGCTTCGTTTCTTCCAAAGGTTGTTACTCCTCGGATATTTTCACTAGTGTGCTTTCGACTTGTGCCTATCAACGACAATGAAGATAATTGTCGAAAACGCAATCATGACTTACTCGATGCCGTGAATTCCACTGGGAAAATTTTCATTTCGCATACGGTAAGAGATGTCACTCTTTGTTTCTTCCGTGTTTTTATTCCTTCTCTTCGATTTGTCAAATGGACTAAGCATAATTAAATCCAATAGCTAAATCAAACGGTAAGGGTTTGTCCAATATCGTATATATAAACTCATGATTTATCTTCCTCCTGATCGAGCTGAGACATATGGATTCATATATATATATATATATATATATATTTATGGTATTACAATCCTTTTTCCATATATATATATGGTATTACAATCCTTTCGACTCTTGAGTTAGCTTTTGGATTCAATTAGATTCAATCTGACACGATTTTTTGAGTCGTGTCATTATTTTATGGATTCATATTCTCCCCAAAACATTATTTTATGAGTCGATGAACGTTGTAAGATACATTTGCAATTGAAAAGATGTATCCTTCCTAATCGAGCTGACACATATGGATTCATATATATATATATATATGTGGTATTACAATCCTTTTTAACTCTTGAGCTAGTTTTTGGATTCAATTCGATTCAATCTGACACGATTTTTTGCGCATATTCTCCCCAAAACGTTATTTTATATGAGTCGATGAACATTTTAAGATACATTTGCAATTGAAAAGACGTATCATTTGCACGAGAACAGGTCCTATCGGGCAAGTTCGTGTTGCGTTTTGCGGTAGGAGCACCGTTAACCGAAGAGAAACACGTGAAGGAGGCATGGAAGGTTATTCAAGAACAAGCCTCCAAATTGCTCACCGTTGAGATACAATAAAAGAAGAAGTCTATTCTTTATAAGATTTGGTATTTTCTCTACCATTTGTGAGCTTTTCATGCTTCAACTTGCCATTTCAGTAATATCATTATGTTGTCGTTGATTCTATATATATTTTTCAGATGTGGGGTTGCATGAAAGTTTTGGGTGAGTAAATCGGCAAGTGAAAAATGGTTTAACTTGTTATAATGATTGGTGTAGAATATTACAAGGTCAATACAAAATAAAATTATATATGTATGTAAAATGCAATTATATATATATATATATATATAAAAGAATTCGATTTAACTTTATACGAATTCTAATTTTCTATTGCGATTTACATCAAAAATTGAATAGAAGATCGTGATAAATACCTGTATCCATAGAATATTTAATGCATCAGAATTGATCTTCTGGTTCTACGTGTAATCATTGGATTCGACACACGGATGGGATGTGTGAAGAACAAAATGAGAGTTCGATAATTTTTTTTTAAGTGTTGGTAACAAATGAATCCACTCTTAAAAGAACTTAAATCTCATCTTTATATACACGTGAACCGAGGACCATAAATCGAGAGTTAACCGGTTAATTATCCGGTTCTCAATGTACAGTTTAGTTCCGCCCATCATGAAATTAACGATATAACCAAAGGTCTCTACACATATAACCTCCCACATTTAATTCAAAACCGAAGTCCGATCAATTAAACTTAAATCCAATCACATTTAATTTGGACTAACTTGATGACAACACTTATTCCAAAATTCTTCACATACATAGGTCCACAAATATAAGATTAAACTAAAAATCTTATACTCTCCCACTTGGACCATATATGTGACCATAAAACTATAGAATAACCTTAAGAGCGCTCATCAATTGTTGTCATCAAACCGATATTGACACCAATCTCGTCCATCAACCATATCAACGTAGAACCAAAGAGATTTAACCACAATATCAAGGTCGTGACCCATCAAAGCAAGCACGATCAATAAGTGCTCCTTCCATTCAGAAAAATTCGACCCATCCAACATAGGGATCAAACTGATGTTGGCAGAGATACTTGATGCCGATTGCACAACAGTAAAACAAAAGATAACTCGTGTTAGACAAATATTCAATAAAAACTTAATTGAATGATAACACAATATCTTATCTCATCACAAGACATATGTGCAACATCAAAATTTAGTCTTTGGAGATTAATTTTGACTTGAAATAGACGACTCATCGTATTAATAAATAGTGTAAATTAAACATCTCATGTAGTGGTCAACCTTTGGGCATACCCATCACATTTATGTCATACCGAAAATAAACACTAAGTATTAATGTACACACAATATAATATTTACAAACCATGATTCACCTTTGGGTTTATCAAAGTTCGCATGAATTATATTATGTAACCTTCTCAACGTAATTGAAATAATTATTTTTCTCAAGATTGCCTACTTTGGTAGGATGTTGAAAAAATTAATTAAATCGCATACATTTATCAAAAGATATAATATCATCATAATAATTCAGTGAATACTTTTATAAAAAAACTATGATATAACCTTACAACTACACTATCTGTATGTGTAATTAATCATAGTAAACTAAATTCACCGCAATTATCATATGATATATATATAAAATAATTTTCGTGTCAATTCTAATCCAAATGAATTGCACAAATTAATTGAAATATATAAACTCATCCTTACGCGTATTAATCAGCGGATTCGATTCAAAATTTACCGAAATATTTTCACAGTTAGAACATTAAATCAAACGCTCCATGATAACCTGAAAGAATTGTTGGAACAACTGGCAGAGAATTATCCTTATTATGCATAGGTCTTGGATTCGAATCTTAATTTGATTCTGCGGAAGACCACATATTTTTTTCTTTTCAAATGTGCTTTTTTTTTTAAATGGGCCGTTTTTATATCAACTAAACGGGCCTTTTTTAAGTGGACCATAATCGAAATTATTAAATGGGCCGTACAAAATGGGTTTGGCCTACTTAAAACAATTTAAAGGGTTTGAGTCAATAATTTTCAATTCTGTTGGGCCGCATCAATTTTATTTTATAAAAAAATTCTTTAAAAGCCCAAATGAATCCAAAAATTTTTCTTTAAAAAAAATTCTGCCAAAATTATTTATTTATTTTATTTCTTAAATAAAAAATAATTTTGACCGTGAAAGTGCACGATCCACACATTATGCTGTAGTTAGTTTTTTAATTTTTTTAAAAAAATTAATAACAAAAAAAATGTTCTTCACAACACCGTGAGGTTTTCATCCCAATTTTAAATTTTATCCAAAAATTTGTTTAATTTACCATATTCAAACCCAACTTTAATATAAAACACATTAAATCATTCTTAATTTGATGTAAATACAAACGATTAGGATCTGATACCAATTGAAAGAATTCGTTTAAATTTATACGAATTCTAAATTTTAATTTTCTATTGCGATTTACATAAAAAATTTAATAGAAGATCGTGGCAAATACCTGTATCCATAGAGTACGTAACGCAGCGGAATTGATCTTCTGGTTATACATGTAATCACCGGATTCTACATACGAACGGGATGTGTGAAGAACAAAATGAGAGTTCGGTAATTTTTTTTAAGTGTTGGTAACAAATGAATCCACTCTTAAAAAAAAACTTAAATCTTAAAATACATGTTCAAATTTTTATGTTCCAAATTTTGTCATTATGTTTATGAACTAGCAAAAAAAATGTCATTAAAATATTGTCCGTCAATTTATGGAAAGACGAAGTCTTCAAATTTAGAAACAGAACAATCGTCAGATGAACCAAATTTGATACCTAAAATTTCGTTTGGAAATTGGTAGACATAACAAAAAAATTTCTCAAAAATTTTGTTTTAAAACTTAGAGATAAAATACAAAATTTCCCAAGCTAACATGGTTGTGGATAAAACTCAGAGATAAAATATTTTCAACGGACATCTATTGGAATATTTTAAAAATTCTCGTCATTTCGATTCTAATGGATATCCGTTGCTATGTGCCCCCAAAAAATTTAACGGATGTTCGTTGCACGTTTCCATAGGATGCTCGTTGCAAAGTTCCAACAGGTATCCGTTGAAATTTTGTAATGGGCATCCGTTGCATATTCCAACGGAGTTATCCGTTACAATCCCTTGATAATTTTCAAAGGATAATATCCGTTGAAATACCATTGCAAATCGCAACAAATGTAATTTTTCAACGATCAATTTTCAATGGTTGAGAATCCATTGGGAAATGTCATTTCCAATGGAAAATTAGCAATTTCCAACAGATATAATCGCTGGAAATGACTTGTTTTTTGTAGAGTGGGCAGAACAGATGGTGAAAGCTGTGACGAAAAAGATCATACAACAATCACAAACTGTTGGTCATCTCTTGATAAGCTTAGTCCTTTTAAAAAAAGACAAAATTTATATATATAGATAAATAACGTTAATAATTTATAATATTAATTTTATAAAAATCTATTAAATCGATATACTAACTTTAATTTTTTTGTTATTATAGACTATTAGATCGTATAAGGGGTATATATATGGTTTGAGTTATCTACAAAATGATATTGTAGAGGACGCCACGACGGTATCCCTACAGTCCATGAGATGTAAGCAAAAGAACGATGCTTCGAGAAACTTGAGGCTACATTTTGAAATAAGGATTTCATATTCCTCTCGATATTGCTCATTCAGAAACAACCTTAGAAGAAATCTGAATTGACTACGTCATTCACAACTACAATAAGATAATGAAATGGGCTAGAATGAGCACAAGTAGTAGGAAGGTAAAGAAAAAAGAAAAAAGAACCCCTAGGTATGACAGTCCTTCCACAACAAATTGGGTAAGATCAAGGCTAGATGCTGCCTATAACTAAAATTCATTCCTTTTATATCATATTTTATACCCCCAAACCAAAAACATATATATTTTCGAAAATAAAGTTTCTAACCAATATATTATGAAGAGTACATCATAAATTTCATGGTCATAATTCAAGGATAATCAAGAGCACTTATGTGTCATGTCTTTTAAAGGACCCAATACATGATAGAGATCATCGAGTACCGTTTTTCTAAGTCATCAAGTAATAAGGGGCTTCTAATTCTGAGAGAATTTTGCTTTCGAATCGCCAATAATGAAATCTAGATTTAATAGCATCAACCACTTGAGTATCTCCTCGTAAACCTAATTTCAAACATAATTGATTTTCGGTTTAGCCCAGAAAAAGCAGACAAACTTCAATTGTGATCGAAAACAAGACTCAAAATATCTCATTCAGGCTCTTTCAACAAATCCCGAATATCTTAAAAACAAGGTATGTTCACTCTCCAAAGCCATCGATATATTTGTGAACACACTCGGTCCTTTCTTCATCTGAATTTCTGAACCATAAGATGTCCCCAATTACATATCTCTATACTCTAATCTGATGTATGTAATTAGCCAACCATACCACATAATTTGATTGAATTGCGATGTCAAGAAACATGCCTCATGTCTTTCAGATCAAACCTTCATATTCTTCTTCTCCATTGTAATGCAATATAAAATGTTCTTCTTCACAAAGCTACTAACATTTAATTCAATGAATATTTTCAGGCCTCCCAAGCTATCATGGTTGTGGATTACAAAGATTGGCAAATCCCTCTTGGTCGAAGATTCAGGTTCTTTATTATTTTATTTTCTAAACACATATATGCGTATACATCACAAATCAATGAGTGAAATTTGGTGCATACCAATGATATATTTAGTTGCGTTGGTTTTCAGATCATTAAAACTATGGATGGTTTTGCGGCTCTATGGATCCGAAAAACTACAATGCTATATAAGAAACCGCATCAATCTCGCTAAACATTTCGAGGAGCTTGTATTTCAAGATTCTCGGTTTGAGGTAGAATAGAAAGTTTAGAACTTTATGGAAGGATTTTATGTCTGTTAATTAGTGATGAAGTAACTTTCTTGCTTTGTTTCTTCCAAAGGTTGTTACTCCTCGGATTTTTCTACTAGTGTGCTTGCGACTTGTGCCTCTCAACGACGGTGAAGATAATTGTCGAAAACAGAATCATGACTTACTCGATGTCGTGAATTCTACTGGGAAAATTTACATTTCTCATACGGTAAGAGATGTCACTCTTTGCTTCTTCCGTTTTTTATTCCTTTTCTTCGATTTTTCAAATGGACTGAGCATAACTAAATCTAATAGCTAAATCAAATGGTAAGGGTTTGTCCAATACCATATATATAATCTCATGATTAATCTCCCTCCTAATCGAGCTTAGTCATATAGATTCATATATATATATATATTACAATCCTATTAACTCTTGAGTTAGCTTTTGGATTCAATTAGATTCAATCTGACACGATTTTTTGTCCATATCCTCCGCAAAACATTATTTTATATGAGTCGATGAACGTTTTAAGATACATTTGCAATTGAAAAGACGTATCCTTCCTAATCGAGCTGAGACATATGGATTCATATATATATATATATATATATATATATATGGTATTACAACCCTTTTAACTCTTGAGTTAGCTTTTGGTTTCAATTAGATTCAATCTGACACGATTTTTTGCCCATATTCTCCGCAAAACATTGTTTTATATGAGTCGATGAACGTTGTAAGATACATTTGCAATTGAAAAGACATATCCTATGCACGAGAAAAGGTTCTATCGGGCAAGTTCGTGTTGTGTTTTGCGATAGGAGCACTGTTAACGGAAGAGAAATACGTGAAGGAGGCATGGAAGGTTATTCAAGAACAAGCCTCCAAATTGCTTACAGTCGAGATGCAATAGAAGAAGAAGTCTTATTCTTTATTCATGGTGGACCGTATAAGATTTGGTATTTTAAAGTATTGGGTGAGTAAATGGGCAAGTGAAAAATGGTTTAACTTGTTATAATGATTGGTGCAGAATATTACAAGGTCAATACAAAATAAAATTATATATGTATGTAAAATGCAACTATATATATATATATATATATGGGTTAGATGTCGTATGTTAACCCAATCTATTAAAAAAAACATTTGGTTAGTCAAATGAGTTATTTAAAGATCCATTTTATTAAATGGATATAATCTCTTTGATATAATTAATTTAAATCTAATTTTTAATTTAATATTTTATCAATAAATTTATATTTTCGATAATTTTAGAAATATATCAAAAATTCATCCACAAAATTTTGTTTCTATATTAAAAATGATATTAAAATCCTTGTTCAAATTTTTAATGTTCCAAATTTTGTTTTAAAACTTAGAGATAAAACAAAATTTTTCCTAAGATAGCATGGTTGTGGATAAAACTTAGAGATAAAATATTTTTAACCGGTATCCATTGGAATATTTTAAAATTTCCGTCATTTCGATTCCAATGGGTATCTGTTGCTAATTCCCGCCAACAAATTCAACGGATGCTCGTTGCACGTTTCCACCGGATGTTCGTCGTAAAATTTCAATAGGTATCCGTGAAAATTTTAGAATAGGAATCCGTTGTATAAACGGACTTATCCATTACAATTCTTTGATAATTTTCAACATATAATATCCGTTGAAATGCCATTGCAAATCGCAACAAATGTAATTTTTCAACGACCGATTCCCAACGGCTGGGAATCCATTGGAAAATGTCATTTCCAGTGGAAAATTGGCAATTTCCAATGGATATGATCATTGGAAATGACTTGTTTTTTTATAGTGTGGGGAAAGAACAAGCGGTGAAAACTGTGGCGAAAAAATCATACAATAGTCGCAAACTATCGGTTCATCTCTTGAAAAGCTTAGTCCTTTAAAAAGGTCGAAATTTATTTACAGATAAATAACGTTAATAATTTATAATATTCACTTTATAAAAATTTATTAAATTTTTATACGAACTTTAATTATTTTTTATTGTAGACTAGTTAATCGTATAAGGGCATATATATAGTTTGAATTATCTAAAAAATGATATTGTAGAGGACGCCCCGACGATATCCCTACGATCCAAGAGATGTATGCAAAAGAACGATGCTTCGAGAAACTTGAGGCTACATTTTGAGATAAAGATCTCATATTCCTCTTGATATTGCTCATTCAAAAGCAACCTTAGAACAAATCTGGATTGACCACATCATTCATAACTACAATAAGATACTGAAAAGGTCTAGAATGTGCAGAAGCAGTAGGAAGGAAAACAAGTCCTTTTACATCAAATTTATATATATGTATATAATAATAAATTTACTAACTTACATAAAATAACATAATCTTTCATCTATA
>CM071874.1:33516037-33534132 GCA_036759665.1 Gynandropsis gynandra
ATAAGGTCTCAAAGGTCACAACGGTTAAAAAAAGACAAAAATAAGTTCAAGAAAAAAAGGCAAGAAAAAAGTTGAAGAAAAAAAAGGCAAAAAGAAGTTCAAGAAAAAAAGAAAAGAAAAAAGGTCAAATTTTCCGAATTTAGAGACACATCGGAGCCCTCACCCGCAAGGAGAGTCGTGTGTGACTCAACGCCTTCTCCAAGCTGACCTCCAACCGTGATCTTAGGTAACGCGGATACAACTTGTTGTCTGAATCCGTCGATTACCAATACCTTATGTAGCACAGATACATCACAAAGTCCTTCATCCACGTTGTAAGTACTTGTGTGTATCTGCATAGAGACTGAGTCCGACGATTACCAAGACCTTGAGTAACAAATAGACAGCACGATACCCTGGATTGACCATGTGACCTTCGTGACGAAGGTCAAAACGGTCACAAAGTTAACAAGGATTTTTTAGAGAATTTAGGGTTAGATTTTATAAATCGCCCTTTTGAGAGAATGAAAGACTCAAAACAAGAGATGATTTGGTACTACAAATTGTTGTAGCTTTTCGGTTTTTCTTCCTCTATTTATAAACTCATATTTAACGAAAATTAAATGGACTCCTAAAATTCCAGAAAGACACTAAATACAAAGAATGACCAATGTGCATGTATTGACCACATTAAAGAACCTTTTAATATAGGGGTAACAGAGACGTGTCCCAATGGTCTTGAATGTGGCATTGGTAAAATAAAAAGCATAGCTAGCACCTGGAAAAAGCAGTAGTCTGACATTGAAAAGACTAGTCGAAAGGGTCGAAATAGACAAATGGGTCGCAAGGGTGGCAAGGGTCGCAATGGTCGGAAGGGTCGAAATAGACAAATGGGTCGCAATAGTCGCAATGGACAGAAGGGTCGCAATGTCCACATGGGTCGCAAGGGTCGTATGAGGCTCTGTGACCCTTGGAGTCGTGCGACCCTTGTACCTCTGTGAGCCTTGTACCTCTGCGACCGTTTGACCCCCGCGACAACGTACCAAATATTAAAAAAACAATGTACCAAATGTTTACATCTTCCATTCAAAAAAAAACAATGTACCAAATATCAAGTTAGTCTTCTTGGGGTGAATAGATACGTTCTCCATTACTAAATATATCAGTCGCCATCTTCTCACGCATGGAAGTAACATTATCGTCGCAAATTAAGTGAAACATATTCCTCCTTCTCAATAACGAGGCTTCTATGAATTTGTAGGAGAAAACACCACCGTCATTCCCACTTTGGTTTCTCATACTTCCATTCATCTTCTCCAGAAGCCAAAGAAGGAAACCCTCCGAGAATGAGCATCTTGGGGACAGCTTTTCTTGTCTTCTCAATCACCGGATCGATATGTGTTTCCTTAAGCCTTATCTGGTAGTCGTATACCGTGATGCATCGGGTTTTGAAATCCACTTTGATGGCTACCCAATGACATTCTACCCATCGACTTTTCCTCTGTTGGAATGTTTAGAACCGCGACAAAACCTTCATAATCACTAATTGGTGTCTTCCTACTTCTGAATGGATACTTGGCATTCAAAAAATCACTAAGCATTTCCGACAAAGTTTCCATATCCTCGTACATCCACATCGAGATCGTCTGCATCAAAGCAACATGACAAACGTAATAATTCTAATACCAGATGGGATTCAATGTCGAGCGAGAAGACAACACCATCAACGCCTCATCCAATTGCTGCAAAAAAATTAACACACATGAATACATATAACACAAAACTCTGTGAGACTAAGGGTTTAAAAAAACTTACATCATCTTCAAGCCATACGTTGGCCTTTAATATAATCTCCCAAAACTTTGGCCCCCTGGGAATATCTAGCTCAGATTTCTACCACCGCTCATGTCGAGGTGCCTTCAGGAACCAATATAGATAAGTCAACTTTTCACCACTAGCATCAATGAAGGAAGGAAATCGGCTTATCAAGCTCTTTACTAATCCCTTGGGAATCCACACAAACTCCTCTTCCCCTTCAGCTTCTTGAACCACTGTTCTTGCTCTTTTCGCCGGCGGAGGTTCAACATATGGCGCAGACTCCTTCGATAAAGGTCCAGCACCTGCATAAAATTTACTTCATTAAACATATGGCGACCAATGCGACCCATGCGCCCAATGCGACCCATGCGACCCATGCGCCCAATGCGACCCATGCGACCCATGCGACTCTAACGACCCTGCGGCTGACCCTACGACTTATATGTCCTTATGACCGATCCGACTCTTGCGACCCATGCCGACTCTCAATGGAAATTGACACTCAAAATACCTTTTCACTAAATATTACTTACTTGGTGGAACTCCATCAGGAGCAATGTTTGTCAAATCCTCTTCTGAGCCATCTCCGCTTGGCTCTTTTCTTGACACTGGATTTGGACGTCGAAGGAATTCAAAACCAAAATCACTAACAGTGTCGGAAGATTGGTTTTCGGTGATCGAAACTTTCTCGGCAAGCATATGAATCCCGACATCCCTTAGAAGGTCTCTTACGGCGTTGATGATTCTCTTCTCCGACTTCCTTATTTCTCCTATTAATTTCTGCTACAATGTCAGAGGGACTGCATCATCAGCATCAGCATTACTCACGCTCTCATTCCTCTTAGTCCATTTTTCCTTCTCCTTTTTTTGATCACCAAGAGCTGCTTTTCGTGTCAGCAGTTTTTGATTACGGATATCTTCCCAACAAATACCCTTCAGATTTCTACGAAAATGTTTCATCATATCTGAACATCGGGATCGTCACATCCCTCGTAATCCTCCAGATTAGAAAGTAAAGCTTCCTCTTCGTGTTCAGCACGAAAAATACTTAGAATATCCTGAATAACAAAAAATAACCATTATTACCCTCTGTGACCCTTGTTTCCCTTGTGAACCTTGTGTAATTGTTACCTTAGAATCTCCAATCTGTCTTATCACATCTACATACTTAGGGTTAAAATTGGATTTAACCATCTTCTTGGACATACTTGGGCATGATCGATGCGCATCCACAACCTCAAAATACCATCCCTTTTCGTCCAAACTAAGGATGGTTTCGAATGGAAGTAACTGAAACATTAAAACAAAATGATAAGAATGCAAAAAGTACGAAAACATTCAAGTTATTCGAATAATATATACAACTTACCATTAGTGGGATCATGAAACCGCCACAATACCATTTTAGTTTCGGTGATTCCCCGCTAACGTGCTTGTGGTAAGTATCCACAATCTTCTCGAATGTGTAACGACCTCATGGAAAGCCTTCACAAAATTCCAAGTCATCAACCATGTCAATGGGAGCATGGTTGATAGAGTTTTCTGCTGAAGGCTTGTGAGCCATAACTTGCGCCAACAACATAAAAGTTGCCAACCTCTTTCGGTCGTCGGAATTCTTCGCCTTCACAAGCTTTTCACTGACTTGTTCGGGGGTCACCTTTCCACGGCCGAAATCCTTCAGACTGAATGTGATACCCATCATGGACTCCTATCCTATGGGATATGGTCCGCATTTCAATCCGGAAATTAGTGTGTGCTCCAATATAGAGTATCGGATGGGAATGCCGTTAATGACGAACCACAACTTCGTCTTGTCTCGTATAATCACGGAATGATTTAGTAGGACAGACATTTGAACTTTCGTCAATGTGGAGTCACATTATAAATGGAATAAATGCCTAAATTGTGATTCCTTCTCGAAGTAATATAACTCGTGTTCATCTAAGATTCCTCTCAGCGTCCTTATTATCTCGTGAGGATAACACTTGGTGGTGATCTTTGGCATTTTGTCCATGTGTTTGAATTCATACACAAACTTCGGCTTTGGTGTCACCTGCAAAATGACCAATTACGAAAACATTATACTTCTACCGACTTAAGCGACCCATGCGACTCGTCCGACTTGTGCGACCCATGCGACTCAACCGACCCGTGCGACTCAACCGACCCGTGCGACCCATGCGACTCAAACGACCCTCAGACACTCTACGACACTCAACCGACTCACTGAGACCCAACCAACCCATGCCCCTCAAACGACCATTGCGACCCATCCCACTCACTGAGACAACCGACTCACTGAGTCGAAGATGGTCATGCAACTTCTGCGACCCTTGCGACTCAACCGACTCACTGAGTCGAAGATGTTCATGCAACTCCTGCGACCCTTACGACCCAACCGACTCACTGACACTCACCCATTTCAAATCAATAAACTATATTGTGACTCGAAAGCTTGCAATACCCTAGAAATCGATCTACTTATACTTATTGACGCCATTGAAGATTGACTCGTGCTCTCTTCGTCACTGCTGCTGCTGATTCTAGCCATTTTCCTTCTCGCCAACTTCAAATTGATCCCTCTCAAGTTCGACGTCACTTATTTCTTTCTTGCTATAAACTTTTAAACATGTTTCACGTCGAAAAACTGTTCGGCTTTCTCGCTTTTGACAGTTTTTCACGTCGAAAAACTGCAGAACGTGGGTTTTTTCCATGTTCGAACATTAAGGGCAAATATGTCTTTTCTTCAGTTTTTTTTTCGATTTAATAATTATTTTAGGGAATGGTATTTTAAAGCGGTTTAGTTCTATAAAAGTATTTCTGATATTCCGCCCAATTCATGTAATAGATAAATAAAAAAAATAATAATTGTAGCTTTTACCCCATTTAGTTATATGGACCAGAATCAATGGACTAATTTCCTTTTTAATGATGTTTGGGTCTGAAGAGACCTATCCAACATGAAACGACATCGTTTTGTAGTGAAATAAAAAACTGTCGTTCCTCTTGCAGCCCGGCCCATTTACTCACTATTTGCTTAGACGAATCGGCAACATTGCCGATGGGCATCCGTCGAAACTTTTTAAATATTTCCATTAAAAATCAACGGGCATCCATTGGTAAATCCTACGAAGATTTCCAACCGATGCGCGTTGGTTCCTAAACCATCTTCCAACGGGTATTCGTTATTAATTTCAATGGTATCCGTTGCAAACTACAAAGGTCATCTGGTGCAATTTCTAGCAATCATCTGTTGTAATTTTCAATGGCCATATCCATTTCAATCCCATGATAACTTTCCAACAGATTATGATAGTTGAAATGTCGTTGCAAATTGTAACGTATGTGGTTTTTGAACTGTTTGATTTCAAACGGGCAGAAATCCATTAAAAATTATCATTTTCAACAGATTGGCCATTGAAAATTGATTGTTTTTTTAGTGTTAGTTTATGGGAAGAGTAAGGACAAATCCAAGAATAGCATAGACACTCGAAAGTTCTTATCTTGATATATGTTTCGATTTTGTGGAATTTAAGTTGATGGTGATTGGTTGGATAAGACTAGGGTTGTCATTCTATTGATGAGATAACATGTTGTGGTGAAGGAAAATGACCAAAAGTGAATAGGTAACAACACATGGGTAAGGAGCGATAACCTGGTTTTAACTATATGATGGTGGCGACACTCAGATATATCATTATGCTCGGGAGTGTGTAATGGTGTGGTAAGGTGAGAGATACCATAAGTTGATAGATATGACGTTAATGCAATATATTATCCACTATTTTCATTGTAGAGGTTTCAAATTTTGGATTTGAATTGTGTTTCAACAAGTGGTTTGAACCGTATAAAGGTGGAAAAGACATGAGATTTTTGTTTGATTGAGTGTAGCCAAATATATCGAATGTAATGGTCAACAAATATGACATAGTATTTGAAACTATCAAAGGACTGAATTGTAGACGACCAACATCAGGAAAAGATTACCTCTAACGTACTATAAGATGTAATTATGGAGTTGTGAAAATGAAGTTTATGGTTTTTATTATTAGAGTAATCATTATAAAGAAAGGAGAATGAACTTGTAAAAATGTTAATATAAATTTCACAATTATATTTTTGAGCATTGGAATGGTGATATGATCTAAATGAGAATGTCACTTTTACAAATTTTTTAGTAATAGATATCCAATTTGTTCCGAAATATGAATTAATTTCTGCATTGTTAGTAAATGAAGAAGGATTAGGTCTATACTCCATTCACATCAATATTTGTTTCGTTCATAAATTTTTTATATAACCACACGACATTGTTATTCATTTTCTAAACAAAAATGTCATTATTAATATTAATCTTACATTCCATATCATTACGACTCCATCTTCAAAATCATAAATTTTTATTTCTAGACAAATAGTTAAATCAAATGTTTATCGGATTTGAATACAATAAAAAAAATCGATATTTAATTCATGTAATAGATAAATAAAATAATAAATGTCATCATTGTAGCATTTAGCCCATTTAGTTATATGGACCTGAATCAATGGACTAATTTCCTTTTCTAACGATGTTTGGGTCTGAAGAGACCTATCCAACATGAAACGACATCGTTTTGTAGTGAAATAAAATACTGTCGTTCCTCTTGAAGCCCGGCCCATTTACTCACTATTTGCTTAGACGAATCTCTCCCCTTTTGCCCTCTCTCTCTCTCTCTCTCTCTCTCTCTGTAGTCGCAACCGAGGAAGAAGATGCAAGCAGTCTCAAGGAGATTGGCTCACCGGCCGTTCGCCGGCGGAGCTCCGGTTTATTCTTCTTCGTACCTGAAATCGCTTTATGAAGTCCAAGATCACCGTTAAGTTTCTCATATTATATTTCAATTCGATTCGATTACATTTGATTCGAACATTTGGGTTAAGATCTGCGATTCGTGATTGTGGCGTTTTTTTTCTCTGTTGTGATTGATCCGCAGATCATGGGACTGATAATCGGCGTTATTCTTCTTCCCTCGCTACCAAAGGCGTTGGGAACCTTGCCCGCAAGGGTACTGGTGGGAGATCTTCCGTTAGGTCTGTTTGGTTTCTGAGAAAATGCTGCAAAATTATCGTGGGAAGTTGAATTTTATTTTGCGAGTTTAGTATGCATTTGGTTGTTTACCGATTAAATTTCATCACTTTGAACTGAAATATCCCAGAAAAGGAAGGTGCTGAGAATTGGGGTTATACATTTTGAATTAGGGCAACAAACTGTATGATGTGTTTATACATTTAGAATTGGGGGGAAATGAATCATCTGTAGGGTTTTAGGAAGCCTTAGAACAGCGAATTTGACTGGTTTTTCTTTGAATTTCAATTGGCCAGTGGCATTATAGCTACTGTGTTCGGAGCTACGGGATTTCTGGGCCGATATCTTGTCCAGCAGCTGGGTGAGTAGAACAATCTTCTTCTCTTTTTCCCCTTTTTTTTTTTTTGTTTTCTCAATCATTTGATGGCTCCTAATGAAATTTTTCTTCCAGCTAAAATGGGATCTCAGGTGCTTGTTCCTTTCCGAGGCTCAGAAGATGATCCTCGTCATCTCAAGTTGATGGGTGATTTAGGACAGGTAAAAACCTTTGCTTCATAGAGGTTTTGTTTAGTTATGTGATGCACTTTTAAAATATAATATTACATCTCTGGCACTATCTGAATATTTTCTTCCATTGTATTTCAGATAGTACCAATGAAATTCAACCCAAGAGATGAGGACTCTATTAAGGCGGTTATGGCTAAGGCGAATGTTGTTATCAATCTCATCGGTAGTTGTTTTTCTCCACTATTGACAGTCTATACATTTGAAACTCCTTTAACCCATCTGTTCTATAACACAGTGGTTGACATTATTCTCATTGACAGGAAGAGAGTATGAGACGAGAAATTTCAGTTTTGAGGAAGTGAACCATCACATGGCTGAGAAACTTGCATTGGTATGTTTCTTAATCCTGAAGTGTACTCTCCAAATACCTGTTTTTTGTTCTTGCTCCTGCCATTGTTGCTTATGCCAAAGACTTCGTTTTTTGGGTTTTCCAGCTTCCACATTCTATTACTATCTTCCATTGCCTCGTTTCTTTTCGTTTTAATTAATCAAGTTTGGCTTTGTGAAGTTAAAGTCTTTCTGTTGTTTCAGTTGGCAAAAGAACACGGTGGGATTATGAGATTTATTCAAGTTTCTTGCCTTGGGGCTTCAGCATCGTCTCCTTCAAGAATGCGGAGGACAAAGGCTGCTGCTGAGGAAGCTGTTTTGAATTTGCTGCCTGAGGTAAAACTCCCTCTTTCAACCCAATTTAAAGTAAGTTTATAGCATTTCAACTTGATTTATCTAATAGGGTAAAATCGGGTTAAATTTGGGTGAAATTGGGTTAAAATTGGGTGAAATCGGGTTAAATTTGAATGAAATAGAGTTAAAATTCGGTGAAATCGAGTAAAAATTGGGTGATATCGGATTAAAATAGGGTAAAATCGGGTTAAAATTGGGTGAAATCGAGTAAAAAATGGGTGAAATCGAATTAAAATAAGATAAATCGGGTTAAATTTGGTTGAAATTGAATTAAAATTTGGTGAAATCGGGTTAAAAGTGAGTAAATCTCATTGAAATTCGGTGAAATCGAGTAAAAATAACTTTGTTGTCTTTAATCCAGTTCCTGATATATCTTTGTTTCCTAGGCCACAATTATGAGACCTGCGACGATGATTGGTACAGAGGACAGGATTTTAAATCCCTGGGCTCACTTTGTTAAAAAATACGGCTTCCTCCCTCTACTTGGCGATGGAACCACCAAGTATGACTTAAACCCTGGATTCAAATTTTCTCATTGGTTCATATCAACCTACTTTTATAATTAGATCCAATACTTAACCCTGACAAATGCCTTTATTGCAGATTCCAACCCGTATATGTTGTCGATGTTGCTGGTGCAGTGGTTCAAGCTCTGAAAGATGACGGTACTAGTATGGGTAAAACGTACGAATTGGGTGGTCCCGAGGTCTTTACAACTCATGAATTGGTAATTCCTTAGGTCTAATTCATCTGTTTTTTTTTTTTCGTTATATCTGCTCAATGAGTCTGATATTCATGTCCTTTTTTCAGGCAGAGATCATGTTTGATATGATCCGTGAATGGCCTCGATATGTGAAGGTTCCATTTTCGATCGCTAAGGTAAGAATCAAAGCTTTCTTGTGTGAGAGGAAGCACAGATTTTGAACTTCACATATGTTAATGTTATGTTCTAGGCAATGGCTACGCCTCGTGATGTTCTGCTTAACAAAGTCCCGTTCCCGCTACCCACTCCCCAAATATTCAATTTGGATCAAATCAATGCTTTTACAACTGATACGCTGGTATCCGATAATGGTTAGTTCTCTTGCTTTAGATTAAATATTACACGATTTTAATCAGAAGCGAAGTGATGAAATTTCCCCGAGGTTTGAATCTCACGCGTCGATTGCTGGAATCTCAGCCTTGACATTTCAGGATTTGGGCATTGCGCCGCATAAATTGAAGGGCTACCCAATTGAATATCTTATCCAATATCGCAAAGGCGGTCCACAATTCGGTTCTACTGTTAGTGAAAAGATCCGTACAGATCTCTACCCTTGATGCTTCTCCTCGGTCACTTCGTTATGCAATTTGCAAGGAAGAGTACAACTGAAAACTAAAATGGGTATGTCGATACCTTCTTCCATTATCTTCTGTCAATAAAAAGGACCCGAGGAGTAAGGATTATTACATTTATGCATCTCGCTTTGTTCTTGATCGTCTAGATTTTTCTGAAATTCGAATAAAGTCAGAGATACGCGTTTTGTTTTGCTCGACGGGCGATTCTGCTCTTAGGTTTCAGATGCAGTTTCTGGTTTATATCGAACTTGATGTGCTATTTCGTCCGAAAATCGAGTTCCATATCCGTTTGCTTACATCTCTGAGTACTGGGTTTGGCATCTACGATTTGCTTTTGCGAGAAAAATCGACATGGTCGATCTCGGTTCAATCGTAGCATATTACACTTTGTCTAGGGCTGTAGAATTTTTAAATTTATTTCAAATGTTTGAAAATTATAATTAAAAAGTATACGCTAAAGAGTAAAATTTAAATAAATTTTTTTATTAATAATTGTTTGTTTTTAATAATTTTGTTCAAAAAATTCGATCACAACAGTTTTCTGTCATTCGCTTTTAGTCGTAGTCGTCCGCAAACGCAGTATTTCCACCATTCAAACAAAATGCTGACAAAAACGCTGTCAAACGCATACGCAATTGCATTTTCACCTGTCAAACTCTAAATCCATTCATTAACAATTAGTCAATGATTTTGCTTTCTTTCAATCATTCTCATTCGTATTATGGTCTATAAGCCAATAAAATGGGAAAAATGTTAATTGGGTTGAGAAAAAAATGCTATAAATTAATTTATTTGTTTTTTTTTCCTGAGGGATCTAAACAAAAGAGTTTACATTAGAGATGAAATATTCTGATATTTTATTTAGTCAAGTTTTTAACGAAATGGTCTCATTTATGTCATCATGTCCTTGAAAGAGTAAATAAAAATAACTTAGTGGATATGCACTACTCCTCTCTTCAATGCAAATTCTAGTCGTGGCTTAGTCCCATGTGACATACACATTGTCCCTATTCTAATTCAATGCCATTGGGACAGGCTTCCCCACTCCTTCAAGCTTTGCTTTCTCTTTTCCCATATATATATATGTATGTATACGTGTGTGTATATATATATATATATATCCGTTTGAGCCCATTTCTAGTTTACTTTGTAGGAAACATAAAGATTCACTTCCTTTGTAGGAAACATATATAATCCCTAAGGTTATATATGAATCCAGTCATTTATATTTTCTCACCTCGAATTAAACCCTAATATATATATACAAATATGGCCATCAATTTGATTGATAGTTACTATTTATAGACGTTATGGAAATTAATTTCTAAAATTAAAAAAAGTGTTTAGGGTTGAAGCAAAGATGAGAGACATCGGGGACCTGTTTTCACCATATACTCGCGATCTACGGTCTTTCCAACAAGTCCCACCAATAATAATCCGACACGTGGATGTGTACTTCCCGATGTTCCAGCAGTTACATGTTACGAAAGAGTCATCTCAAAGATCAAGAAAGTCTATGGATCCAAGATGACGTCATCCACCGACATGTCAGCACGAAGAGAGATTCTTCGTGGCAAGATCTCACCGGTCACCGACACAGAATAACTGGCGGCGCAAGTTAAGCAGTCTGTCTAACGTACGCTTTCCCCGCGTTTCCGCTGTCTTATACTCTCTCTCTCTCTCTGACCAGCTCAAATACAGTCAAAAGAAAGCCCTCTCGATCTTGCCCAGCATGTGAAACCCTTGAGACTTCTCCAGATCATTGTTCCAACGATCCGAACCTGATTCAGCTATCTCAATTGCTCCTCTTAATCTTTGTCGGTATACTTCTACATCCTCAAATCTTCATGATTTAGCTTAGTCTCGTTCGGAATTTCCAGTTTTTCTTTCTGTTTCTGAGCTGCGATCTAGCTTTTTTTACTTCGATCTCGTGCGAAATCGATCTCTAGAGCTCATTCCCATGCCTGAATCTTGTTTTCCGCTTCGTTAGCGGCTGAAAGGGTTGAGAACATTTAGGGTTTCTAGATTAGGGTTTGAGTGTTATTTTAGTGTCGATGTCGTGATCTGGTACTTTGTATGATACCAGGGATTTCTATGAGACGTCGCTCCGGGGGAGTTGCTCCCACAGAGCCAATGGAGAAGGGAAATGGGAAGAATCAGAACAATCGGATCTGTCTTTTGGCGGCCTTATCAATTTTCTTCTGGATATTGTTGTTGTATTTCCATTTTGTTGTCTTAGGAAGAAGTAGCATTGACCAACAAAACCAATTACAACCCAGCTATGGCCTAAACGAGCCATCGGTCTCTCTTCGAGTACATAGGTTCTTTCCTTCTTCTGAACCCCTCACCAATACCATCAAACCTCCCTCAGATACGACCCATCTCCCACCTGATCCAGTATTCAACAACACTGCTTCAACCATTGACCCGTCTAAGGTTGATGAGAGCGATGACCCGAAGGAATCTGATTTTCTGTTTATGAGAGCGTTGAGGACAATAGACAATGCAAGTGATCCCTGTGGGGGTAGATACATCTATGTTCATGACCTGCCCTCGAGGTTCAACGAGGATATGCTTAGAGATTGTAAAAAGCTTAGTCTTTGGACTAACATGTGCAAGTTCATGACGAATGCGGGTCTCGGCCCTCCACTTGAGAACGTTGAGGGGGTGTTCTCGGATACTGGGTGGTATGCAACTAATCAGTTTGCTGTTGATGTGGTATTCAGTAACCGAATGAAGCAGTATGAGTGTTTGACAAATGATTCGTCCCTTGCTGCTGCCATATTTGTGCCGTTTTACGCTGGGTTTGACATTGCTAGGTACCTCTGGGGATATAATATCTCGACTAGAGATGCTGCATCACTTGAGTTGGTTGATTGGCTCATGAAACGGCCCGAGTGGGAGATTATGAATGGGAAGGATCATTTTCTTGTGGCGGGTCGTATAACGTGGGACTTTAGGAGATTAACGGATGAAGAATCTGACTGGGGTAACAAGCTTCTCTTCTTACCCGCTGCGAAGAACAGAGAGAAAGTGGCTTTTCTCCTTTGCTGGAGCCCCACGTCCTGACAACCCAAAATCCATACGGGGGCAGATTATAGACCAATGTCGGAACTCAAAAGTCGGGAAACTGTTAGAGTGTGATTTCGGGGAGAGTAAGTGTCATTCTCCAAGTAGCATTATGCAGATGTTTCAGAGCTCACTCTTCTGTTTGCAGCCCCAGGGAGACTCTTACACCCGAAGATCGGCTTTTGATTCAATGCTGGCCGGTTGTATTCCCGTTTTCTTCCATCCTGGCTCGGCCTACACCCAATACACATGGCATCTCCCAAAGAACTACACAACCTACTCGGTTTTCATTCCCGAGGATGATATTCGGAAGAAAAACATGAGCATCGAGGAAAGACTCCTCCAGATTCCCCCGGAGCAGGTCAAGATAATGAGAGAAACAGTCATCAACCTAATCCCGAGGCTGATCTACGCAGACCCGAGATCAAAACTAGAGAGGCTGAAAGATGCATTCGATGTCGCAGTGCAGGCTGTGATCGACAAGGTGACACGGCTGAGAAAGAATATGATCGAGGGGCGGACGGAGTACGATAACTTCATCGAGGAAAACAGCTGGAAGTACGCGTTACTGGAGGAAGGACAACGAGAAGTCGGGGGCCACGAGTGGGACCCGTTCTTCTCAAAGCCAAAGGACGAGAAGGACGGCAGTGGCGGCACGTCTTCGTCTGCCGAGGCCGCCAAGAATTCGTGGAAGAGCGAACATAGAGATAAGTCATGATACAGGAAAAATAAAAGAAGCAGCAGAGGAAAGTAACATTTTATGACAGCTTGAGATATAGTTTAAGTTATCTATACCAAAAAAAAATGAAATTTTGTAATTTGTTTGTTGTAATTTGTGAGTTCCATTAAATCATAGTTTTGATTGGAGTTTTTTTTAACATGTTTTTTCAAAAAAAAATGAAGGTAAATAAAAGGAACATAACATAAAAAAATATCAAATTATTTTATTTTAATCTATAAAACATGAATTATTATCTTATTAAACTAAAACAATTCAAACTTATTTTTTTCCTTAAAAACACTAAATTTAGTAATATAATTTAGAAAATACTTAACTTTTTAATTTTTTTCTATAAAATATAAATTATTTCTTTAAAACTAAAAATTTTGAATTTTACATTTTGTTTGAAAAACACAAACTTATCAAACTAATCATATCCATACACAAACAAAAAACATGAAATCATATTTTAACTCTTTGAATTTAATTATATTCTAAAATTAGTATTTTAAAACAAAAAAATATAAGTTTGGTTTTTTAGATTAAAAATAATAATTAATGTTTTATAAGTTAAAATAAAATAGTTGGATATTTTTGTATGCTATATTCCGGAATAAAACATTAGAAAACATTTTATTTCAGAAATTGGGATTTCATGGTGTTTGTTACAAAGACAAACCCTCAACTCTTCAGACAAAAAAAGGAAACAGCTTGTGTGTCACTTCTTGACGAACTGCAATCCGTTCTGGTTGGAATAACGTTCCATGAACCTCATGAATCTGTCCCAATCCTTTGGCGTCCTCATCACGTGCCTTGCCACGACCCCCGCTGGCTTCCCATTCACAAATTTGGCATTCACATCCGTCGATTGGATCACCCCTTCCTCGTCTATCATGTACAACCCTGTGATCTCCCCGACCTCACTCGATGAGTCAAACACCGATGGCTGCTCGAATGTAAAGGTCGCCACTCCATTGCTACCGTCCCTGGACCTTGTCAATCTCACGTCCGGGATCGTCAGCTCATCCGTCCCCTGGATGAACTGCAATGTTGGCTTCACCATCATTCTGATGGGACCCAGTTTTGGCCGCTGTGACATTATCTGTGATGATCCCGTCCGTGGATGGCATACCCACTGACCAGCAAAGGACGTTCGCGTGATCGGAGTAACTAGGCTTGAAGATATGACTATGCCTGTCAAATCACAGGTGAAATTTTGAATTTCGGACAGGCAGACAGGTAAATTATGTGTTATTTTTAGTAACCAAGTAGTGTTCAGACAATGATTGTACCTTAAACTCATCACCAACACATGGCAGTCATAACAAGAGCTTTTTTGGTTACTCCCCATTTGGTTCAAATCATGGGTTCAAAAAACAATTGTCGGAATAAAAAGTGTTTGAATTGCATGTTATGGAACACAAGAGATACATTCAGTTCTTGTCCAAATTAGATGGAAAACCCAAAATGCAAAACAAAATTCACAGAAGAATACCCAAAGAACTCAACCGGAGAAATCTATCCGCATGCAATCGGAGCAGATTCCGACGAGAGTCAGGGCAGGAGCACGGCGTACCTGAGCGAGGAAGATGACCAGGACAACGTGAGACCGGAAGTAGAGACCCTAGCGACCGAACAGAAGCCATTGTTGTCGTGGTGTGTCTGTCTGTCTGTCTCGGCCAAAAAGATAGAGAAAGAAAAAGCGGAGACTAATGGAGGAGGAGAGGAAGAACACTCTGCTGTGGTGGCGGGAGATCGTGACGTGTCACCACCACAGCCGTTCCTTTCTATGATAGAGTTAACGCCCATTGGACCTGTTAAAGGCCCATAACACGGCCAATTTTGTTTTTGTATGTTTTTAAGATCTTTGAATTGCACATTCAGTTGTGTTGTGTGTAGTAGTGAGATTAGAGTTAGAGAGTAATTATATTATTAGGTATAAGTGTATATCTCTAATATAATTGTAATTTAAAAATTAATATATTTGGATTGAATAAGTATCATTAGATCGAGTGACTTCCATAAAGAAAATAAGATAAGTCACCAAGATCTTTCAACGAAAAATCGTGTCGAGAGGGACCGAAAGCAGAGATCTAACACGAGATGTGTTGTTGTCAATGACCATAATATCATCAATATAGACCAAGAGAAAGATGCAATCAGAGGCTTTCTGAAGGATAAAAAGAGAAGCATCAGCGAGCGAATTTTTTAATCTTTGATCCAGTAGATAAGTGCGAAGTTCGGAGTACTAAACACGAGAAGTCTGTTTGAGGCTATTGATTGCCTTGCAGAGCTTACAAACAAAGTTTGATGTATCTTTACTGATAAATCCTGGTGGTTGTTGCCTGAAAATCCCATCGCTTAAGTTGTCTTGTAAGAATGCGTTGTTGATATCAAGTTGACATAAGGGCCATGAAAATGTAACTACAAGGCTGAGAATAGTCCGAATTGTTGAAGGCTTGACAACAGGGCTGAAAGTGTATGTGTAATTGACTCTCGGTCGTTGATGAAATTCTTTCGCCACAAGACGCACCTTATACTTGTCAACAGAACCATAAAATCGTCATTTAATATGAAAAACCCAACGACAACCCACAATACTATTTGCCTTATCAGGTGGTACCAACTCCCAAGTACCATTACGAAGTAGAGCATTAAACTCATCTCTCATAGCTAGTTTCCACTTCTCATCCTTCAAGGCTTGTATGACACTAGAAGGTTTAGTATCAAGTGATGTAAGTTGTATATGATAGTTTGTGAGTAGGTCTTTTGATGTTGTTTTTGGCTCGGATGGTCATAGAATGGATGTTTGTAACTGTATTAACAGGTGGTGTAGGTGCAGTTGAGGAGGTCTGAAGTGTACTCAGTTAGGTGAAGGATTCTAAGTGCAGGGGCTAGTCCGATTGTTGTGTCTGAAGTGACTGGTCTAGACCCAAGATAATAGAAACTGGACGAGACCAAGATAAGGGTGACTCAGAGAGAGTATCAGATGAGGTAGGTAACTCTAAGGTTTTAGCAAAAGGAAAACATATTTAAAGAATTGAACGTGATGCGAGACGAAAACACGAAGTTTTTGGGTCATAGAAAAAATAAGCACTTTCAGAGGTTAAAAACCGAGAAATACACATGGATTTTTAAACGAGGAAAAAGTTTTTGAATAGAGTATGAACACAACCATGGGTAACAAAGACAACCAATAATCAATGTTTAAGAAAATTTGGTGAAGACTCGAAAAGAGACTCAAAGGGCGATACAGAGGAAATGATTGGTGTAAGAAGTCTGTTTATGAGAAAGACTGCCATAGAGAAAGCAAAAGGCTAGAATTCTTTAGGAATGGGGGCATGAGTCATAAGAGATAGATCCGTTTCGACAATGTGTCGATGTTTGCATTTTGAGAGACCATTATGTTTAGACGCATGAGGTGGTGTGGTGAGATGAGATATTCCATGTGTAACCAAGAAGGAACGAAGAGCATGATATTCTCCCTCATTATCAGAGTAAAATATGGTGATTTTGGTGTTGAATTTGGTTTCTACAATGGCTTTGAAACAGATAAAATTGTCACCTTTCATTTTTCCGATCGAAAGCAGATGGTCCAATTTGTCAGTTCCATTCGACAACATCTTCAGTTGTTTGTTTGTTTCTTCTAGCTCTCTTATAACAAAGTGCACTTCCTCATCCTTAGCAAGCACTTCGTTTTCCATGTCTTGGATTTGATTGGTTTCTACAATGGCTTTGAAACAGATAAATGTCTCGGAAACTTGTGATTTGCGCATGAGAGGATAAATCTATGTATAGCACGTGAAATGATCAATGAAAATTATGTAGTATTTAAAGCCATCAGTGGACAAAATGGGTAAGGTCCATATGTCGGAGAAATGATCTCTAAGGGTCGAGAAGAGACAATGGGTGATTGAGAAAAAGGAAGTTTGTGGCTTCTATTAAATGAGCAAGGATTACAAGCAAATGATAACTCAAAGTCTTTCGATAAAGGCAACCCAAAACGAGAGATGAAATATTTCAAAATAGGAAAAGATAGATGACCAAGACGTGAATGCCACTCGGACAAAGTGGACTTGATACAAGAAGAAACCGAAAAAGGAAGAAATGAGGAATGATTGGACCGACCACTCATAGACACCGTCTTTACTTGCTCCCTCTAGTAGAGGCGCCCTAGTACTTAGATCCTTCACTTGAAATATGCGAGGGAGAAATTCAACTGATACATTATTAGTGTGACAGAGTTAATTAATGGAGATGAAATTTTTACGAATGGAAGGTACACACAAGACATTGTCAAGAGAAAGAGAGCGCGAAGAGGAGGGAAGAGAAGTGAAACCCGTATGAGTGATTGCTAAACTTGATCCATCACCAATGAAAACATTATCACTACCATGATATGTAGCATGGGAGATAAGTTATGAAGATCATAGGTGATATGGTGACAGGGGGTGGGCAAAAAACCCGCGCTACCCGTTCCGTTCCGAAACCGGTCCCCAACCCGCAAAAAATTACTCGTACCCGCGGATACGGGTTCGGGTTCGGGTAATTTAATTTCAATACCCGCGGGTTCGGGACGGGTTTTTTAGTTTCATAAACGGGTACCCGCGGGTACCCGCAAAAATTACATAAGTACCCCTGATTTTAATGTTTATTACCTAAATACCCTTGGGAGCCCTAACCTAACCTTCCTTTCACACTGATTTCGCCTAACCCTTACAGCCTCCTCTAGCCAGCCTCTGAAATCACCTCCCTCGATAGACCGCCGCGCTCTCCTCCTGCTCGACCGACGGCCCCCGCCCGACACTGCTCGCCCGGTTACCCTCTCGCTCGACCGCCGGGACCCCTTACCGCTCC
>CM071874.1:33534159-33556116 GCA_036759665.1 Gynandropsis gynandra
CCCCCCCGCTCCTCCTGCTCGACCGATGGCCCCCGCCCGCCCGGTTACCCTCCTGCTCGACCGACAGCCCTCGCCCGCCCGGTTACCCTCTTGCTCGACCGACGACAACCCTTCCAGCTCCAGCCTCTTCTCTCTCCCTCTCGATAACATTTGCTTCACCGACCATATGCACACATCAAAGTAACTCATAATAAGTATATTTTTCATATGGATTCGAGAACTAGTGGAGGGACGGTCAAAATCGCTTTGATTTTCTGGTCACTTGGGTCATAGGTAAGTCCATGCAGTAGCCAATTCATCTTGTTTATCCAGTAACCAATGGTTATGCTAAAATTGATTCTTATTTTCCATGCAGTTATTGTAGAAACACTTACCTTTGTGACCTCAGATGAGAATATTTTTTTTCTCAAATGGAGAATGGTAAGGAATGCACTACAAGAAAATCAGGTTTTAGGGACTGAAAAATCCGTCCCTAAACAGGTTTAGGGACGGATTACGGACGACCAGCGGTAGTCCCCAATCGCGCGTCTCCAAATGCTATACGTCCCCAATCCGTCCCCAATTAGGGACGGAAATTTCAATCCCCAATCTGTCCCCAATTAGGGACGGAAAAATTAGTCACCAAACAGTCCCGGGATTGGGGACGAACCGTTTTCCGTCTCTAAAAATTGGAGACGGACCGCTGCAGCCGTCCCTAAATTTAGGGATGAAAATTAGTTGTTACTAAATTTAGGGACAAAAATAAGCCATCCCTAAATTTAGGGACGACAACGATGATCCGTCCCTAAATTTAGGGACGGCTAATTTCTGTCCCTAATTTTTTTTAAAAAAATAAAAAAATAAAATTAAAAAAAGTTCGTTTACATTAAAAGATAAAAATTAGTACATAACAATAATTACAAAGCATACATATAACCAACATTTTTAATCCTAAGCCGTTAGAAGTATTTCCGATTAGTCGTGATCGGAATCACTATTCTGGACTGCATCCCAATCGATGTTAGGCATTTGCGCTTTCATCATGCGCAGAAGCTTTTTCATTCGCCTATCTGATCGTTCAGCTTGCTTTCTTGATAGTTATGCCTCATTTAGTGCTTGTTCAACGCGCCTGTTGGATTCTTGGAACCTTTCGGATATTTGATTTCGGAGCTCGTAATCCGATACTTTTTCTTTACCTTTGGATGAAGATGAAGTTGAATGTTTTGAGGCCATTGCTCCAAGTTCGAAAATACGACCTTTGTATGGCGTAACTTGCTGTAAAACAAATATCGAGAATTAATAACATTTATAAATAGTGAAATTAGATCATAGTAGAATGTCATTATTACCTCGAGATACAACTCATTGTTCAATAGTTTGTGATCCGTCTTCTCTCGGGGGAATTTGTGATACTCGCTCTGCTGCAATGTTTTCAATTTCATCATGAAGGCTTTTCGCCTTGGGATCCACCCACGAACCATCTGACTTCTTAACGTGCGTACGTTCCAACAATTTTAGATACGATGGTTCAGATCCCTTCTCTTTCGCCTGAAACAAATAAAAAAAGACATAGTTTAATGAAATGTTAATTTTATATAAATGCATAAAAATTGAATAAAGCTTATCAGATCTTCATATACTTCCGCAAAAGAGCGAGATCCTGTCGTGTGTACGCTTATCCCGTATCCTTCTCTATCAGAACGCCGGGATTTACTTGCTCGTTCGCTCTTTGCCTTAAATTCTGGGGAATACCAATATGCGCACATCTGATCCCAAATATCTTCTGCCATCCAATTGGGTTTTCCTTTTGTCTCTCGTCTTTCCCGACATTTACCTATGATAGACTTGAGATGCTTTGCCGCATTTTTCTCAAATTCGGATTTTACTAGTCCGGTAAGGGCGGGATTCCAATAATTTTTTGCTGAAATAATAATAAGCTTATTATATTTAAATTGTAATTTAAATTACTTGAAAAAATTAAAAATTGTTTAAAACATACCACAAATGATTTCCACCATCGTTGCTTAATATGTGGATCGGTACGTGTCCAATTGTAACACGACCGATCATAATCAGCTTTTATCGTCATTGTTATGGGACGATTAAGTTGCTTATATCCAAACCTACAAATTAAAATGAAAGATCAATTAACATTTAGTTAACTATTTATAATTGAGATTTGAAATTGAGTATACATACCATAGTCCGTTGTTTCCTCGAACAGGGTCTATAAGAGGAAGCTTGCGTTGTTCTTCATCCATTGCTAAAATTTCTTCCACTTTTGGTTCCTCGTATATATATGGGTCGTGATTCATTACTGGATCGGGTGGTGGTTGCATTTGCGGATAATATGGCATATATTGCCCCGATTGTGTCGATCTAGTGTTTCGGAAGAAATTTAGATTCATATAATCTTCAAACCCTGAATTGGAATGTCGGGAATGGGATGAAAGGTTGCCACTTTCCTCGGACTGAGGGCGGTTTCTCGTTTTACCGCATCTTCCAACGCGTCGCGACATACTGATATGTGAAATTAAGATATTACGATACCACCTCCAAACCAATCATCTCAATTTCTAAATTTCAACGTAAATTTCTCAATTTCAAACCAATCAAATCTAGCATCAACACATACTTCTAACATCAACACATATAGAAACAACTAAATTTCATGCTCCTAACTTGAAATTCAAGCTAACTTAGAACCAATTCCAGCGAAATTCCATGCTCCTACCAAGATTTTTTTCTCTATAACATTAAGCCAAATTAGCAAGGGAATTAGTGAACAACACAATGAAAAACACAAATAAACAGCTAAATTCCATGCTCCTACCTTGAAATTCCAGCTAACTTAAAACCAACATCTAACGAATCAATGATCTTGTATAAGAAGATTCCAAGATTTTTTTCAACTAATCCTTGTATGAGTATACTAATTATAACTAATACCCAAAACTTCAATGTAAAACACAGAATCGAAGATTACTCAACACAAAATCGAGACTGCAAGAGAGTGAAATTGACGGGTTCTGGGATACCTGACCGGAAAATGCGAACGGGGCGGCGACGGAGACTGCAGAGACTGAAATTAACGATTTGATCTATATAATAAAATTATAGATTAATATTTTAAAATAATTGATTAAGTTTTGGTAAAAAATTACATTTTGAATTTATTAATTTTACAATTTTGATTAAAATTAAAATTTAAAATAACTAATTTTTTTAAAAAAAAGAAAAAATTAATTAAAAACATCAATGATCTAAAAATATTAATAACGTTCGACAACCACATTATTAAAGATAAAATTATTATAGGTATAAACAAATAATAAAATTTCATTCCAAATATATTTTTAATATCTTTGAATTCACAATTCCATGAAACTTTTTTGGATAATTTCTTATTTCACACTAACAATCAATAGAAATCGAGATTAAAAGCTAAACAAAGTCGTCCCGTTTTTAAATAAAAAAATTACAATAATTAAAAATTAAAATTATCTTCATTTAAAAAAAAATTTAAATATTTAAAATAATAATACATATTTCATAAAATGCTATTAAAAGTTTTTTCTTTTGTTTGTAAAAAATCAATATTTATCCGCATATAGGTGAAAAACCTAGTCTCTAATAAAAGAGAAGACCTAATGAATAGTATAATTCCATGCGTTTGCAATTTGTTATCTTTTAAATTATTATAAGATACTAGGAAATACCCCGCGCTATGCGCGAGATAATGATTTTTTTGTTTAACTAATATAAAATATTAGGTATTTCAAATAGAAAAAAATATTAAAATTAACAACATTAAAGTTTAAAACAATTACTAAAATGAAGATAATAGATTAGGTGTTGATAATATTGAAATAATTTGGTGATGTAAGATCTAATGATAAAACGATAGCCTTACTTTTAATAACTTTTGATAGAAAAGTGATTAGCGCAGTTTGTTTAACAATATTCTTGGTTAACGTATTTTTGCATGATCAATTGTTTAATTTGTATTTTCATTTGTAAAATAATTTTGTTTGAAGTTATATTAAAATAACAAATATATTATTGAAATTGTTTAGGATTTTGAGTTTATATCGAAGTAGTAAATGAAGACATATATCATTGCAATGTTTAATTGTTCTTTCCCCGATAACTTGATTGTAAGGTGATAAATGATGTGACTTTTTCTATTCCAAAATTCCATTAATATTGAAGAACAATGTTTAGATTTTTTTTAATAAAATAAAATAAAAAATTGGTTGATGAGGTGGTTTCACCAAAAACCACCATTTGCAACAACTTATATATATAATTTAAAAAATCAATTTTAAAAGCTCATATAATAAAAAATGTACGCAAATAAAAACAAGATACATAAAGAGATCGATGTTCTTTTTCCGAGTATTCCATTAAAAACGGTGTATCATCTAGCTTAAAAACATATTGTGTAGAAATTATTTGAATATTATTTTTCAAAAATTTTCTAATGATATTTAATCCGCAAACATTTTATTGGTATCGTTGAATAAAATGACATTAATGATCAATATAATTAGTTATAAATATTATATCAATATTATATTAATATTTGATTAAGTATAATAAATTTTAAAACATCTTAAATATTTATATTTGTATAATATATATAGATTTTTAATATTTTTATATAAAGATTTTATGAATATTAATAAGATATTAAAATATATATTTAAAATTTTAAGTCATTTAATTACATTAATGATCAATATAATTATATTTAATAAAAAATTAGTTAAAAAAAGACTAAATTAGTTAAAAAAAGACTTGCCTTCACCACAAGCCTCCATTTACAAGAACTTTTATATATATAATTTTTATTTAATTAATTATTGACCTTTGGATCTAATTTTTTTATCCAATGATCGATCAATCTTATTTTTTTTTCAACCATTCCTTTCTCCGGTTGATTTGTGTACCTCTCACCCCTTGTATAAATCCTTGTCATCTTTACTAAATTCCGGTACGTTTTTCTCTGTCTTAATCAAAGACGGTTCAATCTATGTACCACAAAAGCATTCGAACAGGATCTCGAACAGGGTCTCAATGAGTTTAAGGTTCAAAAAAATCTATTGAAATCTTTATACAAAGATGTTTTAGGTTTAATGAATTTAGGGCCCATTATTTATGCTAAAAGATACAAAAGGGCATATTTGAATTTTTGGCACAGAGTCTCTTTCTAGTTGAGTCGGTCCTGGTCTTAATGTCGATCCCTTCGATTTTTCCATCTTGGGCTTCCGACAGTAACCTAGTAAGCCTTCTCCACCTTTCATCTTAGGTTTTTTTTGGAACTTTGATTCATGTGATTGCCCCGGCTTAATATACATGCAAAACGGCGCATTGAAATCTAATATAGAATTAAATATTAAAATGCATGTTTGTCGTAAGTTTTAGAACTCATCAAAAAATACAAAACTTATCATATAAAATGAGGCACCCACGATTCATAGACATTATTTATAAACACTAGACAAAACACTAAAGGATATCATGTATTCTATAGATCCAAAGTTCAAAGAAAAACCATTTGCTAGTAAAACTGTTATATTCAAATGTAATTTTCGATAAATATTACCTGTTGTACCTAAAAGTGGTAGGGAAGACACAATTAGAGCAACAATAAACTCTTCGTGCCCACGAAAACATTGTTGTGTATTAAAATTTACAGCAAACATGTGTTTAACAGTTAACAAAACCCATGAAAACTGTTCTACAATGACTGAGTTTTTCTATTGGATGTTGAAATTAGGAAATGGCATTCTCTCAGAACCTAACGATGGACAATGTTTAATAGATATCAGATCCTGTATATGCAATTACACAACATATTTATTGCAATTTAGAATTAGAGTACAAAGACCTAAATTTTTTCAAAAAGAGAGAGCAATTTTGTGCCCTACTAATGACATAGTTGATCATATAATGTTGAATTCTTAAATGCAATTAAAATTCCAAGGGTACCTCACCACTGTTTACGATTGAAAATCAGCACACCAATCATGTTGTTACAAAATATCGACCAATCTCTAGGACTTTGCAATGGCACGCGACTACAAAAAACACAACTAGGAAATATATAATTGAAAGGAGCATTATGACAGAAACTAATGCAGGAAACAAAGTATCCATACTAAAATATCCACTAATATGGCTTTGTCATTTCGTTTTAAATGAAAGCAATTTTCAATAGCAAATTGCTTTGCAATGACCATACATAAAATTCAAGGGCAAAGTCTAACTAATTTTGGCCTATACTTACCAAGATCAGTTTTCAGTTATTGTCAATTGTCTGTTGTTGTTTCTAGAGCTAAATCGAGGAGGGACTTGGAATACGAAGTCTTGACGAAAATAACAAATACACTACCAAAACTATTAACGTTGTATACAAAGAAATTTTCTCGAATATATAAACATGTTATATTTTATCATAATAAATAATGATTGTTGCAATTGTTTTTTCCAATATATATCAAATGTCAAACATAAACATATCCTGGCGGGGGTATAATTTAATAAATATATATATATATATATATATATATTATAAAATAAAGATTACCAATAAGAATAACAAGATGAGAAATTTCTTCAATTTCAATGTATTTCTTTTGTAAGATTTTAGTGTATTTACAATGAAGAAGACTTGCCTGTTTATAGGCAAAATAAAACCTCTTTCTCCAAAATGAAAAATATTTATATGACTCAACAGTCCAATGGATATTCATAATTTTAACACTCCTTCTTTAATGTTTATTGCATATTTCGTTAAAAACCTAATCATAGAAAAAATCTTTTAAAATAAAAACCATGATAAAAGAAAAAATTACATTTATTAAAGCTTCTCCTTGATTTGAGAATTGTTTGTTTCTTCACAGGTTTCGCAAGTGACACAAACCCGATATTCTAAATGTGTTTTCTAAATGTTAAAGTGGAAAGAGCCCTTATAAATAAATCAACTACATTTTTGCATGATTGGATGTAATGAACATTAACTTTTTTTCTTCTTCTCAAACTCTTGAATATATATGGAAACTTTTGGAGAGATGTTTGTTTTTTCGTTTTTATATATCCTTCCTTTGTTTGAACAATATATGTGGCATTATCCTCCTCATATAGTATGATATTAGTCGATAATCCAAATATTTTTGTATGTGCCGAGTCATAGTTCTAAGCCACAAACATTCTCTACGTGCTTATAAAGTGTGTTGCAACTAATACTTATTTTTGTAAATGTCACGATATCGTTGTGTCTCCAATTGTCAAAACATATCTCGTTTGTAATCAAACTTTATAATGATCTGATAAATAACATGTACCTGCAAAACCAATTAACTAATGTTTTTCAATTTTTTGGATAAAATAGTACTAAATCAATCATCCCTTGTTCATAATGAAAGATGTATTTAATCATTGTCCAATGACAATGTGTAAAAGAAGAATTATATCACGCCAAGAGATTAGTATCAAACATTATAAATTGGAGGCGTTAATGAGTGACATTGCCATAATATTTTGTGTATGAACATGTGCTACGTGATGTTCAATCTCAATGCTAATCAATCTACAATAGTCATTGAATACTTGATAAATGAATTCAACAACGTTATCAAACCTCATTCTCTTAATAGGTGATAAAAAGAATTGATGATATAAGTTTGTTATTTGAACAAGACACCTCGAAAATGAAATTGTAGATTGATAATAGACAAACGTGTGATCATCTATTTGAAACAATAATTAATACATAAAATGTCAAAATGATCCATTATGGATGAATAGGTCCATATATATATCATCATGTAATCATTCTAAAAACGATTGTGATTCATGTCCAAAGTTGACCGATTATGGTCTTATTATCAATTTTCTTTGAGTACATGTAATCTCATAGTATTGAAATATCTTCTTATGTTTAATGGATGACTATTAAAATTTTCAACGATTTTCCACATTATTATTAATCCAGAGTGACTCAATCAAATCATGTCAAATCTTAAACACGTATTCATATTTTGGATTAAAAGTGCATATGACACAATCGTTCTTTATTTTTGTGATATATTTAAAGGATAAAGCTGATAATTATTTCACAATATGTATATTTCTAGAAATAATTGTAGTGGTATAAAGATATTCACGATTTTTCATCATTCACTATTTCAACATGATAACCATTTTTGACGAATATCTTTAAAACCTTAATAAATTTATTTAGGATTGTAAAGAGGACGATGTATCTTGATATTAAATTTTATCTTTTGTTTTTCCACACCCTCCATTATATCTGCACATCAAGATATCGTATTAACATTAAATTCATATATTCTCATCTTAAAGAATTTTTTATCTTTCAATATTGTGTATCGAACACAATCGACTAAACATATATATCCATCATTGATTTTGATCGTAATATATTTTATGTTACTTTGATCCGATAAAAATATTGATAAACCTAAAAATATGAAACAAACGTTGCATATAAAATATAACTGTGTAACAAAACATTACAAAAAATATAATGTGATAAAACTTAAAAATATATATGGAAAGAAAAATACATTCGAAAATAACAAAACAAGCTAAGTCTTAAATGAGACAATGATAACAAAAGAATTTATGACATTATCTCATTTTCTTTCAACATTTCATAATCACATTGGTATACAAAATCCGTGATGTATAGGTGCATTTCGCTCTAGTCATCATCAAAAAAATCATCGAGATCATCAAAGACAAAGTTTGTTTCAACATTTTTGCCTTTATCCGTTAGTAGTTTCTAATATAAATCAACAAAATGTCTTGGTGTACGACTCACTTGGGACCAATGTCAATTCATACCACATCGATAACATATTATATCCTTTCTATTTTTAATACATTTTTCATGTTCAGTCACTCAATAATCTTTCTTTTACTATCTCCACGATGAAAATTAGTTAGTGATTGTTACGGTATTATCATCTACCATATCTATGAATACGACCACAGTTATACCAGTGGTTATAATTCGATGAAATTGCATTGGTTTCATAGAATGGTGCGAAACCATCGAGACGAGCATGATAATTTTTCATTCATAACCCTCTTTATTAATCTGCAACAACTAGAAATTATAATAACTCATGATATATTTTGAAATCTTTCGCACGATATTATTGTTGTAAAATGACATTATCACCTTCAATGTTTTTTTTAGTTTATAATAGTCATTTATCTTTTCTCCACATAATTCAATTCTGGAGATAATTTCGAACATCGCAGAATGATATTCGTCCGCTGGCTTATAGTCTTGGAATCTCATATTCGACTAATCATTCTTTTCATTTATTATGATCACATATTTTTCTGATTAAATTTATCTTTAGAAGATTCTAATAAATCTGTGAGATCTTCTTCTATACAATATTCATTCTTCAGTCCATCGAAAATATAATAGCATAAAAAGATCATGACTTTTATTTTTCCTCTTCTGATGAATTATTATCTTTATCAATCGTGCCAATTAATTTGTCTTTAAAATGCATTTTAACATCAAAGGCCCATAGTATATTATTTTTTAAGGTATCAAGTGTCACAATTTTTTGATTTACCAGATTCAACATGAATATATGTTGTCTTTAAAGAAAGATAAATATAAGTTATGATATTGAAACAAAGTTAAAGAAATTATTATAAAATTATTGTTTTTATATACATATAAAATATGAATTTATTATATTATTATTGTTGTTAAATCAAACAAAAATGAAATATTTATAAATATAGACAAATCTACCAATTGAATTGTTATATAATAATTTCTTAACTTTGTTTCAATGTCATAACTTATATTTATTTATCTTTCTTCAATTATAACAGATATTCATATTGAACTTGCTAAATCTCAAAATGATGATACTTGATGCCTTGGATTATATGATATTGAACGTTTGATGACAGAATGCATCTTAAAGACAAAAAATTTATTGGCACAACTGATAAAGATAATAATTCCTCGATATAGGAAAAGACAAAACCATTATCTTTTCACACCATCACATTGGCGCGGGATTAGAAATGAATATCGTAAAAAAGTTCCCACGAATTTGTGAGATTTCAAGACTATAAATCGGTGGATGAAGAAATATTATTCTGCGATGTTTTAAATTATCTTGAAAATGGAATTATGTGGAGAAAAGATAGGTGACTACGATAAGCTGAAAAAAACATTATCGACATTTCATGATGATAATGTCATTTTACAACAACATCACGCGAAAGATTTCAAAACATACCGCGGGTTGTTACAGCTTCTCCTTGTCACTGAACAACAAAACGAGCTATTAATGAAAAATCATCATGCTCGTCTCATCGATTACGCACTGTTCTATAAAATCAACACGACTTCGTCAAATTATAACCATTGGTATGACCATGGATATGGTCGCGACCGTAGTAAAAAGCAAAAGGATACAATACTTTATTGATGTGATATGAATGGATATTGGTCCTAAATGTGTCGTACGCCGAGACACTTTGTTAATTTATACCAAAAGTCACTAACAGATAAAGGCAATGATGTTCAACAAACTTTACCTCTATTGATCTCGATGATTTACTTGATGACGACAGGGTAAAATGCACCTAGACATCACGGATTTTATGTACCAACCTGACAACGAAAATGAATAAAGAAAATGAGATATCGACATGAATTTCTTTCGTTGTAATTGTCTCATTAAAGAATTAGCTTCTTTTGTTATTTTCGAATGTATTTTTTTCAGTATTTGTTATTAAGTTTTATTAGATTATTTTTATTGTAATAATTTGTGACATCTTTACATATTATATGCAACGTTTCTTTCATATTTTCAGATTCATCAATATCTTTATCGGATCAACGTAAGATATAATGTGTTACGATCAAATATCAATGATAGAGACATATAAGCGAATTGTGCTATGACACACAATATTAAAAGATAAAAAGTATTTCTCCAAATTAATATTACATGAATTTAGTGTCAAAATGATATCTGGAATTACAAAGATAATTGAGGGATTTGGAAAAACAAATTTTATAATATATGGAGGGACAAAATTTATCATACAAAATGCATTACTGAAAAGAAACTTATTAAATTTTAGAGATCTTTCGCCAAAAAGACTATCATGTTAAAACAATGAAACATAAAAAACTTAAATATCTTTATATCACGACAGTGATTTCAAGAAATAAACATATTATGAAAACATTATCAACTTTATCCTCTGGATTATATTTCACAAAAATAAGAATGATTGAATCATATGTCACCTTCAACCCAAAATATGAAGGCGTAGTTAAGATTTGAAATGATTTGAAATGATCGATTGTCACCTTGGTTCAATAATAATGTGAAAAATCGTTGAAAATTTCAATGATCATCTATTAAAAATGAGAAGATATTTCAATCTCATGAGATCATATATAGTGTTTGTTCTCAAGGAAAATTGATATTAAGACCATCATCGATCAAAGTTTAACATGAATCACTATCAGTCTTTTAGAACGATTACATGGGATACATGTGGACCTATTTTGATATTTGATGGTATTAATTGATGTTTCAAGCAGATGGTCACATGTTTACCAATTATCAACCAGCATAGCATTTGCAAAGTTTTTTGTTTAAATAATTAAATAAATTACGAGCTCAAGAAAAATGAGATTTGATAGTACTGATAAATTCACTTGTCAAGCTCTTCACTCATTCACAAAGGCTATTTTCATTTCACCATTAAAAATTTTACATTCAGAATATTGAGATATGTAATCTGCGAAACCTATAAAAAACAAATGGTTCACAAATCAAAGATGAACTTTAATGACTGTATTTTTTTTCTCTAATCGTGGTTATTTTTTTCAAATGAATTTTTTAACAAGTCAGACAACAGATATTCATTGGACTGCTGAGCTATACACATTTTTTCATTCCGAAGGAGTTTCATTTTGCTTATAAATAGATAAGTTTTTTTATTGTAACTACACTGAAATCTTACAAGAGAAATACATTAAAATTCAAAAAGTTTGAATAACTTTCTCATTCTGTTATGTATTATATATAAATATATATATACATATTTTATTCTATATGTATATAATAACAATAACACGTACTATATATTTAATACCTAAAATATGTATATATGTGTTAATACATATATATATATTATAGACATACATATATGTATGTACGTAGTAGTGCGTATAATAAAGAATTATACTAAATTTATATATTATATTACTATAATGTACACATGATTAATATTATATGTATAGTTATGCGTATCATATTATGTTATATATATATATTATTTCAATCTCATGAGATCATATATAGTGTTTGTTCTCAAGGAAAATTGATATTAAGACCATCATCGATCAAAGTTTAACATGAATCACTATCAGTCTTTTAGAACGATTACATGGGATACATGTGGACCTATTTTGATATTTGATGGTATTAATTGATGTTTCAAGCAGATGGTCACATGTTTACCAATTATCAACCAGCATAGCATTTGCAAAGTTTTTTGTTTAAATAATTAAATAAATTACGAGCTCAAGAAAAATGAGATTTGATAGTACTGATAAATTCACTTGTCAAGCTCTTCACTCATTCACAAAGGCTATTTTCATTTCACCATTAAAAATTTTACATTCAGAATATTGAGATATGTAATCTGCGAAACCTATAAAAAACAAATGGTTCACAAATCAAAGATGAACTTTAATGACTGTATTTTTTTTCTCTAATCGTGGTTATTTTTTTCAAATGAATTTTTTAACAAGTCAGACAACAGATATTCATTGGACTGCTGAGCTATACACATTTTTTCATTCCGAAGGAGTTTCATTTTGCTTATAAATAGATAAGTTTTTTTATTGTAACTACACTGAAATCTTACAAGAGAAATACATTAAAATTCAAAAAGTTTGAATAACTTTCTCATTCTGTTATGTATTATATATAAATATATATATACATATTTTATTCTATATGTATATAATAACAATAACACGTACTATATATTTAATACCTAAAATATGTATATATGTGTTAATACATATATATATATATTATAGACATACATATACATATATGTGTAGTAGTGCGTATAATAAAGAATTATACTAAATTTATATATTATATTACTATAATGTACACATGATTAATATTATATGTATATGTATGCGTATCATATTATGTTATATATATATATATATATATATATATATATAACGCGAGTATCGAGTGATATTCAATTTTTTAACACTCATACATATCTCTCTCATTTATTCACCACGTAATTTTTTCTTAGAAAATTAGACCACGAAATACACTTTAACACTTTATATTTTGATTAAAGGATGATGTAATTGGTGTTGTGAGCAAATGAATCACAAAATCTTAACACTTCTTATTAATTTTGAAACAGTATTTATCATGAGAAGATATTTTGATTATTCCATGATTAAAACATTATTAAAAATTTGATAATTCCAATCATCACGAATTACGAACCGATATACAGATCATCAAGCCACTGAAAGCATGGGTTCAAAAACACAAAGATCTGGAAGATAAAGTGTTCGAATCGCATGTTTATTGAACACAAAAATACATTCAAACTGATATCATAACTTCAATCAATGTCCAAATTAAATGGAAACCCTAAAATCCAAAACCAAATTCACAGAAGAATACCCAAAGAAGTCAACCGGAGAAATCTGTCCGCATGCAATCGGACCACAAAGGTCTAATATCACAAGACCTGAGCGAGATTTAGGGCAAGGAAACAGTGTACCTGAACGAGGAAGATGTCCGAACAACGTGAGACTGAAACCCTAACGACCGAACAGAAGCCATTGTTGTCTGTTTATAGCAAAGAGAAAGCAGAGAGAGACTGATGGAGGAGGAGAAAACGAACGCTCTGCTCTGACGTGTCACCACCACAGCCGTTCCTTCCTCCGATAGAAGAAAAGGCCATTAGACCTATTCAAGGCCCAAATATTTATTTAAAGAAAAGCCCATTGGGCCTGTTCTGTGGGTCCCACACACCGCACGGCACACGCGTGCAAGTGCAGATCGTGAGGGGAAAAGCTGGGTTTTCAGTTCCCATGTGGGGATGTCAGCATACGTGTGAAATATTAATTAATTAATTAATATATATTATTTAATTATATCTATATCAATAATGCCAAATAGTAAATTACGCCTGGATGTAGCGGTAGGGTTTTTTAATTCTCTCTCTAATAGCGGTGTCAAACGGGCCGGGCCGGCCCGAATCCGGCCCGAATCTGTTGCGGTCCGAATCCGGCCCGAACCCGTTGCGGTCCGATTCATTCGGGTTCGGACCCGGCCCGGCCCGTTTTAAACGGGTCGAAAATCTTAGGTCCGCGGCCCGACCCGACGGGTTTCGGGCGGGCTTCAGGCAGCCCACGGGCTAATATATGCAACGTGTATGTACCTCCAAGCCTTCCAAGCAACATTTTGCACTGGATGAGCCGATCTGATCGTGTAATAGTTTAGGATCGATCCCTTTGTTTACTCAATGAGGCCGTTTTCTAAGCACGACCGCCGTAGGTGGTCCTTTGACTCGGTTTCCGCCGGCAGAATCGCCGCCGATAGTGCCTCCACTTCTCCGGGAACTGAATACTCCAACGGTGCCGGTGAGGAGTTCGTGGAGGTTACGATCGATCTCCAGGATGATGATACCATCATTATGGCTCTGGACGCTCGAGTGGGGAGATGACGAAGGTGCCTCCGGAAGGCAGGGGTGGTATGGGCTTGGATAGGGACCGAAGGCCCGGTTTCATTCGGGCTGCCAATTTTACAGCCCGAGCCCGCGTATTTCGGGCGGCTTCGGGTGGGCCCGCGGGTTCGGGCTGTTTTTTACACCCCTACTCTCTAATAATACGACTAATAAATAAAGTGATTAAATGTGCTAATCCGTATGCATCCCATTAATCATAGGTGCTCCGATCCGAGTGAGCGGGCAAGATTTTACCTATCAAAGTAATTACAATGATATATATATTTATTTATACATACTAGGAAAAGCCTCGCGCGATGTGCGGGATGATGATTTGTTTTTGTTTAACTAAGTTAAAACATAAGGTATTACAAACAATCTACATATATAATTTCCAAATCACCATTGATTGTTTAATAAATCGATACTCACTAAGCAAATTTTACAAGTTTCAAAGGTTTTGATTTTTCAAAATTGCAATGATCAATTTTGTTCTCATTAAGGTACTGAATAAAAAAAAAGAAATATGTGAAATTGAGATGATTGTAAAGACAAACAAGTGAGCAAAGACTTATTTAATTCACTCATACACCTAATATAAGGTATCAAAGAATCAAAATTCAATCATTCATACGGAAACCAGTGATGAAAACCTTGAAACGGAAGATTCATATAACAACTAAATCGGCTAATAAACTCAAATAGTCAATCTTGCCTTCAAGAAAGAATGAAGACTCATGAATCAAGCAACAATCCTGTCACATACAAAATACCAGTATAGCCCTTTATGTTTCCTTGACAACGGTATCAAATCCAAATTACTTATTGATAACCTAGAACAATAAGTTAAAGAGTAAAAAATTTTCATATAATGGATAGAGATGAAACGTACATTAGAATTGCGATAATTTTTCATATTCCCATCAAGTAGAATCTTTCGATCATTTTTCTCAGCACCTCATCATCAGACATCAGGTTTTCCTAATCCTAGATTCCTTAACAAACCCATTGATGTATCTTCTTTAAGTCTAGATAAGGAAACCAAACTCGATGAACCAGATAACGTAACAGATTTCGAGTAACCAGAATATCAAATTCACGGAAGAAGAAATACCTCGTTGGAACCCTGGTCAACCCATCATTGTACCTCGTTGTAGACCCATTGGCCATCATCTATGCACAGCCGAGTCTTTCTAGCCGACTCGCCATAGCGTGAAGAAGTCAGAGCTACAAAAAGGAAAATGCCAAAAGAAAGAGGATACAATGGAGATTCTTCGATGTTATACTTCTTAACCTGCGAGCCATTTCTTCAATTGAATTCGAACGAATAATTGAATTCTTTTTGTCAATCTTCGTCGTAGCCTTTCCCTTTCCCATATCTCAGATGTGGATAAAATTCCTGAAAGAAATAAAAAACCTTGAAAGGAAGATGAAACGAGAAGAAGGAATAGCGATGTGGATTAGAGAAGAGGAAGTGGTTGGGAGAAGCCACCTTTAAAAAAATCATTACTGACACTGATGAAGACTATTCATGCCCAACATTTCGCAATGAGCAGTCATCATGATTAACTACATCAGATTTTGATTTTATATTCATATCCAAACCCATGTCGGTGACCCGATCTAACCTTTACGAACACCGTTACTTTCCATTATATTATACTTTAACTTTCCAAGCAAGTTTAACCTCATGGAACTCTTGGTGGAGATCTTAAACCTTGGTAGAATTAGTAAAAGTGGATGGAAAGTAGATCCATTACGTTGATCTTCACTTTAGCAATTGAATAGAGGCCTTTCATCTCTTACAAAGTGGAGGAAAACTTCAGGAAATCCTTTCTGATGCAGATACATGATCATAGTCTACCCACATGATTGAGAATTCGTAATCATTATGACATGATCATAAATATTCCTCAACATAGGATGGAAAAAACCTATTTTTCCCATAAATGTCTAAGTAGAAGATGTCAATTCTTGAAACCTTTGTGATATAGATAGGGACATTGAGAGTTTGGTGCATGCCAAACATACCAAAGCAACAAACTGTACTTTTTTCACACACAAAAAACAACTCTTAGGTTACATACCTTGAAGCATCTCAAGTCTACGATGAATAGTAGGGAACTGTTGCATTCACACCAGGAAAAAAAGAACTGGATAGTTATTTTTAGAACATAAAAACATAAGTGAGAATACAAAGTGCAAACCAAAAACTTTCTTCCTTACAATATCGCTAAATCATATCACCAAAATAAAAAAGGTTTCAATGATCGAGACCATGACATAAAAAAATATGGCTAACCTTTAATTTTGTTATGCATAGATGTTTGAAAATGTATATGTTAAGAAGAAAGGTAGCATCCCGCTCTTTTTCGCATCCCGAACCGCGTGTCCCACATCCTGCATCGTGTCAAGAGTCGTGTCCCGCTCTTCTTCGCGTCCCGAGCCGCGTCTCGAGCCACGTCTCGTTCTTCTCCGCGTCCCCTGCCGCGTCCCGTGCCCTGCATCGCGTCTCGAGCCGCGTTCCGCGTCTTGCGTCCCACGACCTACGACCTGGTCAAGCCTATTTATGACCTCTGCGGTCTCCTATGCCTTATTGAGCGCTCCAGCCCATGCATGTTACATCTAAACTTATGCCTTGCATGTGAACTTGTATTTTTCTTGTTTTTCACCCTTTCTACTTGTATAAATAGGTACCTTTAGTTCTAATGAAATACATAACAGAATACTTATTATTATTCTCTCTAATTCTCTTGATCTTTCGCTCGCTCTTAGTCTTTCGTTTTTGCTTTCGCTGATTAATCTTTGTTCTACAAATTCTACAGTCTATATGTATTTATTTTCATAGAAACCATAATAGCGGCAAGATTCAATGGATGGAAACAAAGGCGAAGTCATTTTCCATCTCTTTAAGCTTGTAAAGACATACATAATAATTTACCTCTTACAGTAAGGTTGCACAACAAAAAGGCCCAATGGGGTCATCTCTCGAACGAACTGATTTTCGGATGTAATAGCCTTTCACTATCAGGCTCGTTTCCAACTTTAGGATGAAACAGTCCTCACCTCAGATCTTAGAGATCATGTGAAGAAAAGTAACACATTATTTTACATCCCTAAGGACTAAAAAATAACCATATTGGTTTATTGAAGAATTTTTCATGCAATTGATGGTCAAGCATTTTAAACTTACATGTGTCTCCCTCTTTGTCTTCGTCGAGATATCATGTTCCTTACCTTAAAGACCAAGACGAAGAAATTGAGGTGGAAGAGGAGCTTCGAGATTCGCCTGCCAAGCGTCAAAAGTTCGTCTATCAATGATAAGCTAGAACTCGAATTGTATCATTCGAGTATTGTACAAATCATTCAGGAAGGCGGCATGAGGAGAAACAAGTATACCTTCTCATATGTAAAAGGGACAACTTGATCGGTTGGAATCCGACTTTCATTTGAAGATCCGACATAAGGAGATACGAATCCATCATCTTCTTTGGATTATCAGAGCTTAGATACAAAGGTTGTTCGATAGAATTCGAAGAGGAGATCGACATGAGTGTGAGTTTTTGATTTGAAGAGTAATGGAATTTATTGGTTATGGTTGATCTTGGATTAGGTTCGATTCGACGACGGCGAGAGCTCCATCTTGTAGAGATGAAGAAAACATGAGAAAAAGTCGGTTGAACTTCTAAGGGACGAAACATGTTTTATTTGTACTTGTCTAATTGTTTAATTTTTTTTGCATATTGAACTTTTTAGAGATAAAAACGTGTAAATTGAAAATTTTATTTTTATTCATCTAATTGTTTAAGTTTTTACATGTTGAACTTCTCATATGTAAAAAAAATTAAAATTGATATTTTAAATAATAAAAAATTTAGTGAAAATGTTTACATGGAGATTTAAGGTGATAAATGAAAGTTTTATTTTTACTCATCTAATTGTTTAAGTTTTTACATGTTAAACTTCTCATATGTAAAAACATTTAAAATTGATATTTTAAATAATAAAAAAATTTAATAAAAAAATGTTTAGATAGGGATTTTAAGATGATAAATGAGGTGACTTTTTGTATTCCAAAATAAAATAATAAAAAAAATTGGTTGATGAGGTGGCTTCACCAAAACCCACCATTTGCAACAACTTTTATATGGAGATTTAAGGCGATAAATGAAAGTATTATTTTTACCCATCTAATTGTTTAAAATTTTACATGTTGAACTTCTCATATGTAAAAACATTTAAAATTGATATTTTAAATAATAAAAAATTTGATAAAAAATGTTTAGATGGAGATTTAAGATGATAAATGAGGTGACTTTTTGTATTTCAAAATAAAATAATAAAAAAATTGGTTGATGAGGTGGCTTCACCAAAACCCACAATTTGCAACAACTTTTATATATATGATTTTGTAGATCTGTATTCATAGTATAACAAAACAAATATTTATTATTTCAATTGTTTCGTCCTAATATTACATTTTACTTTTGTATTTGTTTGTAAATTTCCAAAAAATTAAAAAATAAATTGATCATATTATGAATCGCAAGTCTTTGATATTTTTTTTCATCGCTATTGTAAATTATCCAAATACTTTATATATTCAGTGAATAGTGTCCAATTCATTTCTCTAGTATCAATATTTTCATCAATTCATCGGAAAAATAATTAGACTATCTAAATAACACTCAAAAGCACGACTTTAAACAATATTTCAATGAATTTTAATGAATTTATAATTGTTCATTGAAATTTTAATTCAATTGACATTGTTTATGAATATTTATGAGAAGAATAAATTCGAAATAAGAAACATCAAAGGAATAATTATTGCATATATAAAATAAATTTAGAAAGAAAGGAACAAAGTAAAAGAGCAGTCCACATGAATGCATGTGCAGTAATAGGTTATGTAGAGTTGTTTGACTCTTACCCTAATTTGTCTTATTTCTCTTTTTCTAACTTATCCATTTATGAACTTCAGTTTCTAAATTTACCTTAAAAACATTTTTTAAGGTAAAATTTAATAGATATAACCATAACTTAACTTTAACCATTATCACAGTTTGACGACCACCGTCAGCCGTCGAACGATCATGAGGGCTGACGTTGTCTAGGTACTTTTAGGGTTTATGTTGGTTTATTTAAAAATGACATATCAATGATATGATAATGAGGTGGTGCTTACGTATGTCTAAAAAACAAAAAAAATCTTCAATAAAAAACAACAATTATTTAACAGTTAAAATGATGTGATCTTGAAAAATTTTAGGATAAATTTATAGTTAGTGATATATAGAATCAAATTTTAGGATAAATTCATAGTTAGTGATATTTAGAATTATGAAGTTTTATTGGGTCGCACGGTCGTACAAGGTCATAGAGTCATATTGAAACACATGGTTAGAGTGGATCACAGAGTCGTATTGGTCACAAAGTCTCATCGAGTCATACGGCCGCATTGAGTCACACAGTCGTATTGAAACGCATGGTCGCAGTGGATCACAGAGTCGCATTGGTCACAAAGTCTCATCGAGTCACACGGTTGCACTGGGTAACAGAGTCATATTGAAACACATGGTCACAGTGGATTTCATAATTTACTCTCTTTGATGTTTTTATTATAGGTGTAATGCATTCAGTGAATGAGAAAATCACACTGATTTATTTTTTGTATGATGGTAAATGGGAAAAACGTAATTGGAGAATTTGAATGGGTTGATAGAATTCAAAAAAATTAGAGAGTATTTTTCTATTATCCTTCAATTAGTCTGACATACCGACAACTTATTGATGAGTTGTGCGCAGAGATAATGGTGGGAAAAAATACAAGGAAGTTGAAGTTAAGTTATTTGCCCAATATTTGTCAAAATAGGAACCCGACATATATAATAAATGACAAGTATCTTATTTTGTATTCGTTTGATCGTATAAAAGAAATTCAACCACTATTGTATGTGGAGATATAAACGGCAAGTGTGAAGTGAGAAATGGAAATTGATAGGGATGTTGAACCTCTAATTCCTGCTTTTTGAAACAATTCTATAGGAAGAGATAATGGAGGTGTTGTAGATTATGATAATTGTGTTATTGTAGGTTCAAATAACAAAAGTAGAGTCGAGAATAATCCGATGGAAACAATAAATATTTTGGATTCGAATAATTTTGATAGTGAATATACCAGTGGGTTAAGAGAAGACGGTGGTTGTGCCATGAATATGGTCGTTCATGAAGTTGTTTGTGGCAATAATGAAGTGTTTATAGCAGTAATGAAGTTGATACTGACATGCCAACAAAGCATAAGGATGGTGATGGTGAGAATAATTTAGAAATGGTAGTTTATGAGAAGCCAAACAATCGAAATTTAGTCTTCGAGATAGAAGATGTATTGCAACTTAAAATTGGGCAAGAGTTTGATAAAAAGAAGGATGTACAAACATTTGTAAAGAAAGGTTCACTTGAAGCTTCTTTTAGATATGCAACCTTATGTTATGATTCGAAGTTGTGGAATGATGCAAGTTTACCGGGAGTGGTTGTAAATGGTAATTACAAATGGTTTAGTGTGAGAACACACTATTTCATTCATAAATGATATGATGTTTTGGGATAATTTAATCTCAGGTATAAATGATTTGAGATTGTAAGAGAGGTTTCGAAATCGATAGAATGGTTGAAAGGTTATTGAATCACTTTCTTATTTTATCATGGTGTGTATATATATACATATATATATAATGGGTTTAACTTATATTAATTTTAGAGTGAAAAGGTTACGTTCTTTCCAAGGTAAATCAAACTTAAGAGTTAACATAATATCAACTCAATATAGTATATATAGAGGAATGTGAATTGATAACACTGAAAGTGTATCAATTCTAGGATAGGTTTTAGTGCCATTTTCGCATATATACTATATATAGATTTACATATCCGATACGATTATGAGTTTCATACACCCGTTTTGTTGGTTTTCACGTTTTTAGGCGACAAGGCCTAAATGAGCTTTAAAAGACGGATTCCTACACAAAACCACGTGCTTAGATATATCCACTCAGAGTCAAGATCGAGCCTTAGAATCCAAAGGAACACCCGAGCAACGATCGGAAAAGAGGAAATTCAAGGTTTCAAGGGTGCCCGGTCGGGCACCATAGTCCACCCGCTCGG
>CM071874.1:33556277-33575316 GCA_036759665.1 Gynandropsis gynandra
ATCGGGTGCTGGATACCCGATCGGGCGTTATGAAAGAACACGACCGGGCGCGCCTATGCACGTCCGGGCAACAGTGGTGCCCGAGCGGGCCGTGTATTTCGCAACAACCTAGATCCTACATTCAAATGACCGAATTTAAGGAACAGAACAGATCTAGAGCAGAGGGGGCGACGTACAGGGCAAGGAAAGGCTGGGAAAACATCTGGAAAGGCTCGGGAGACGTTGGAGAAGAAGAGAAACATCAATCCTTGCACCGGTAACACGATAGGGAAGGTCGAGGCATCGAATTTCCTAGAGTCTATCATGTATAGGGTTATGTTATCTTCATCTTTTGTTTTCTCCATGAGTGAGTAGAATTCCAACTACGGGTAGGGATATTGATTTATTCTTGATTATCGATTCTACGCTTAGCATTATCACTCTTACGCTAGTGCTGCCCGCTCAGCAACATAGGATTTCGGACTTTGCTGGAAGGTTAAAGAATGAATCCGGATCCGTTAAGTTGTAGATTAAGTTCGACTAATGAGAATCTGACCGGTCGATTAGTCGTCTTAGGAATAATAATTGCGGTCGTAAAGTTGCCATGGTACGGGTTAATCACTGTTGGAAGGTAGGGTTGCACGTACTCATGGTTAGGAGGTTTAGGCTCGGAAGAATCACTCCTCACCTTAGGGCATGAATTTCCCGTTGTCAAGATGAATTGATAGATCTATGATCCTTAGTTGTTTCATTCATACGATTCCCGGTATCCCGACACCCGTAGTGTTCGTCATATTCGAGTTCATCCCCAACCTAGTATCGTTGTCACCAATTAGGTTAGTTTTAGATATTTAGGACCATATCCCCTTCTATCCTTATTCGTCTTAGTTTAGTTTCATTCTTAGTTTTTGGTTGCTTTAGTCCCCAGAGATCGACCCTGATACTACACGATCCGTATATTTGCGGTGAAATGATCTAGGATAATTTATAACTCGTGTTTCCACACCATCATGAATGTAATTTAAATATTATGAATTAATAACAACATGGAAAGATTCTCTCATATGCCTCCTTCATCCTAATTATTCATTATGTGATGAGGAGGTGAATCTTTTTTTTAAAACAAAATATGAAAGGGTTTACGGTGATGAGATGAAGGTGACCTTTTATTACTTTATAAAAAGTAATAAAAAAATGTGGGTTTAGACGACATTATTGCCCATTCTTTACCTTTTATTTTTGTACCTATTTGTAATTAAATATTAAGTTCTTATTATCACATGAGCACTACCATTCTTATGCTTAGAACGTTCAAAAAATAAAGAAATTCATAAGCAATAGATTAAACTATTCGTAAAAAATAAAAAAAAAAGATCTATATAAAAAACCCAAGAAAAAATTGAAAGTAATATATAATAGATAGAATTATCTAAAATAATATTTGTATAATCTCTTATCCAATATAATAAATAAACAGCATTATATATGTACATGATGTATTTTTCTTACAAGGCAAGCACTGAAACACCAACTCAAGAAAAAACAGGAAACAAAGAAGAAGAAAAAAAAAGACATTCTCCAAAAGCTGAAATCGAAAGTAGTTAATGTTACGCTATCTCCTAAAGGATAATTTCTATACGTATATCTCTGCACTATACATACATACGTACGTATATATATATATACGACTACAAAAATTTATATAAAGATATTGTATCAAACTATAAGTGATATATCAGTGTTATTTTGTTTTAATCATTAACCCTAGACCTCAACAGATCCCCCATACAACATAGATTTGTTTCCTCTTGTTATATACACAGTATACTACATACATATATACACACACACACACACAAACATATAGATATACACAGTATACTACATACATATATACACACAGACACACAAACATAGAGATATACACAGTATACTACATACATATATACACACACAGACACACAAACATATAGATATATAAATATATATAGGAAGTATAGACTAACCAGACTTCTTCTTGTTCCTCTTCATCTGCCTCACTTTCTTGCATGTTCACTTGTCTGAAAATGGCAATGAACAGAAGAGAGAGAGAGAGAGGTTTAGGGTAAGCTGATGAAACAGATGAAGAAGATGAAGTTGTGCTTACTTACTAAGATCTTGCTTCTGTCCCTCTGTTACTGTTACATTGCTTCCTCTGCTTCAATTTCCGACAATGACAATGATGTCTCGGTTTTGATCTCCCTGAAATCAGATCTCGTGGACCCTATGAACAACCTTAAAGACTGGAAGCTTCCAGAAGCTTCCCGACACTGTAACTGGACCGGAGTTTGGTGTAACTCCGATGGAGCTGTGGAGAAGCTCGACCTCGCGCGCATGAATCTCACGGGGAGAGTCTCTGATTCGATCGGAGGGTTCAAGAGTCTTGTCTCTCTCAACATCTCCTGCAATGGATTCAACTCGACACTCCCCAGATGGCTTCCGAGATCGCTACGATTCATCGATATCAGTCAGAATTCATTCAATGGAAGTCTTTTTCCGTTAGGAAACCAATCAGTTCATCTTAATGCTTCTGGTAATAACCTCTCCGGGAATCTTCCGGCGGAACTTGGTAATCTTGTCTCTTTACAAGTTCTTGATCTTAGGGGCAATTTCTTCCAAGGGTTCATTCCAAGTTCTTTAAAGAATCTTCAGAAGCTTCGGTTTCTTGGATTATCCGGTAACAATCTCGCCGGAAAGTTACCGCCTGAGCTGGGTGAGCTTTCTTCTCTTGAAAGTGCCATACTTGGGTATAACGAGTTCGAGGGTCCGATCCCACCGGAGTTTGGTAACATTTCCGGCATCAAGTACCTTGATTTGGCCATCGGAAAGCTCACCGGTGAGATTCCGCCGGAGATTGGACAGCTGAAGTCGCTGGAGACTCTTCTCTTGTATCGGAACAACTTCACCGGCACGATTCCACCAGAAATCACCAACATTACTTCCCTGAAGATTCTTGATCTCTCCGTCAATTCGTTATCTGGTGAGATTCCGGCGGAGATAGCAGAGCTGAAGAACTTGCAGCTCCTGAACCTGATGTGCAACGATCTTTCCGGTTCTGTTCCTCCCATAATCAGCAGCCTAACGCAGCTGCAGGTCCTCGAACTCTGGAACAACTCGTTCTCCGGCGAGTTACCTGGTGATCTTGGGAAGAATTCTCCGTTACAATGGCTTGATGTTTCATCAAATGCATTCTCCGGCGAGATTCCTCCGACCCTGTGCAGCAATGGAAGTCTTACGAAGCTTATCTTGTTCAACAATGCTTTCTCCGGTCAGATTCCAGCAACTCTGTCGACTTGTCAGTCTCTAGTTCGTGTCCGAATGCAGAACAACTCGATCACCGGATCAATCCCTATTGGTTTCGGTAAGCTTGAAAAGCTCCAGAGATTCGAAGTAGCTGATAATCGTCTCATGGGATCTGTTCCCGATGATATCTCGGATTCAATTTCACTTTCGTTCATCGATTTCTCAAGAAATCAGATCCGATCTTCCTTACCTTCCACGATTCTCTCAATTCGGAGTCTCCAGGTGTTTTTGGCATCTGACAACTTCATCTCCGGTGAGATTCCAGACCAGTTCCAAGATTGTCCATCTCTCACGAGTCTCGATCTCTCGTCGAACCGCCTGACCGGCGACATCCCCTCCACCATCGCTTCCTGTGAGAAGCTCGTTACCTTGAACCTGAGAAACAACCAACTCATCGGTGAGATCCCGAGAAAGATCACGACAATGTCGGCCTTAGCTGTGCTTGATTTGTCCAACAATGCCTTGACCGGAGGAATCCCGGAAAGCATTGGAACTTCGCCGGCACTTGAGGTCTTGAACATCTCGTACAACAAGCTCGAAGGTCCGGTCCCGATGAACGGATTTCTCCGAACGATAAACCCCGACGATCTCCAGGGAAATCCCAATCTCTGCGGCGGCGTTCTTCCTCCGTGCAGCCGCATTTCCGCGGCGTCAAGGCATAGGAGTCTCCAGGGGAAACGCGTCGTTGTCGGATGGTTGATCGGGATCTCATCCGTTCTAGCCCTAGGGATTCTTGCAATCGCGGCGAGGTCGCTGTACAAGAAACGGTATCCCGGTGGATTTTGCGCCGAGGGGACAAAAACCGAAGGCGAATGGCCTTGGAGACTAATGGCGTTTCAACGGCTGGAGTTCACAGCTTCCGATATCCTCGCCTGCATCAGAGAATCAAACATGATTGGAATGGGAGCCACCGGAATCGTGTACAAAGCGGAGATGCCACGATCAAGCACAGTAGTCGCCGTGAAGAAGCTCTGGAGATCCGCCGCAGACATCGAGGCAGGAACCACCGGAGACTTCATCGGAGAAGTTAATCTTCTCGGGAAACTAAGACACAGAAACATCGTTAGGCTCCTAGGGTTTGTCTACAACGACAAAAACATGATGATCGTGTATGAGTATATGCACAATGGAAACCTCGGAGACGCACTTCACAGCAAACACTCCGCCGGAAGATTGCTCGTCGATTGGGTTTCCCGATACAACATCGCCGTCGGCATCGCTCAAGGCCTATCATATCTCCACCATGATTGTCATCCTCCGGTGATCCACAGAGACATCAAATCGAACAACATCTTGCTCGATGCGAATCTCGAAGCTCGAATCGCCGATTTCGGCTTGGCCAGGATGATGGCGAGGAAGAAAGAAACGGTCTCCATGATCGCCGGTTCTTACGGCTACATCGCTCCCGGTACGATTCAAGACCGGAATTTCTTTGGTTATCGTAATTGTACCGGACCGGTTATTATACACAAGTCTTTTTTTTAACGTACAGAGTACGGATACACGCTAAAGGTGGATGAGAAGATAGACATATACAGCTACGGCGTCGTATTGTTGGAGCTTTTGACAGGGAAAAAGCCAATAGAGACAGAATTTGGAGAGTCAATGAACATTGTGGAATGGGTTGGAAAGAAGATGAAAGACAACATAGGACTTGAAGATACATTAGACCCTAATGTCGGAAACTGCAAACATGTTCAAGAAGAGATGCTTTTAGTTCTCAGAATTGCCCTTCTTTGTACAACGAAGCTCCCGAAAGACAGACCCTCGATGAGAGACGTGATAACGATGCTCGGTGAGGCCAAACCGAGGAGGAAAAGCAGCAGTAACGAGCGGGAACGTGAACGCGACAGAGAAGATAACGAAAAGATATGAGGGTATTTTGGTAATTTTATTCAAAACGCAAAGATAACGCATTTGCCTTCCCTAGGATGATCAAGAGATTGTTGAAAGGCCATTAATGATTCATTTGATTCATAATTTGTTATGTATGTATGTAGAGAAATGAAAAGCTTGTCCCTTTTTTGTATATGCTGTTGTTGAATGAATACTTGAAGAGAGAAGTGTGTACCTGCAAGAAGACAGAAATCAGACAGCTTTGTTGTTCTTCAATACACTGAAACCATGATAAAACCCCCAAAAAAAACAAAAAAATACAAACTTTAATATTTGGGTACACATATATATATGTATATATATACACACACATATAAAGCAACCATATTTATGAGTGGTTACTTATGTGAGTAACAAGCAAAACTCAGGCCGTCAAGTGTGATGTACAGTGAGTATACTCCATGGATTAGGATGGATGAACAAAAACTTCAAGTGTTTGTCTTTCCTCTCTTCTTATTAGGCTTGGAAGTTAAAAACGAAGATTCACAGATAGATTCATGAGATCATTTGAGCTGAAAATGAAGATTAAAAATGGTTACAAATATCAAATTGTAACGGTCAATGGGGATTGATTTGAGGGTCGTCTAGGGTTTTAGTTTACCTGTCCCCGTGGCCTCTGAGGTTTTCATTATCCTTAGCCTTCTCACAGATCCAATGAACATCCTAAAGAAGCAAGACATGGTTTAAAGTTTTGTAATAACATCCTAGAAGAACGAGATCTACATAGATACATACTGTCAAATATGGGCTGGACCTAACTAATCACAAACGCTAGCTCAAGAGTTTAGATTTACCCAACACCATATATACGAGTCCCAAAGTTTATGTCTTAACCCCCTACATACATACATATATACGTATATACGTACGTACTGTCAAATATGGGCTGGACCTAACTAATCACAAAAGTTAGCTCAAGAGTTTAGGTTTACCCAACACCGTATATATGAGTCCCAAAGTTCATGTCTTAACCGATGTGGGACAATTTATCATAATACATACATACATACCCCCATGGAACATCGCCGACAAGCATCCAATCGCCCTCTTTGTCCTCGTATGTTAGCACGAATCCAGAAGAACCATCTAGAAGTTTTGTGGGTCTTGTTTCAATGTGGAGATCTTTAGCTTTCTCTCGTGTGCTTGATCCTGATTGCATAAAAACCAGATGTATTCCGATCGGAATCCCATCCATAGTAACCTTAACAAACATCGAACTTTTCATCTTCCCATCACTTCTTACAATTGATCTGTTCTTGTTTATGTTTTTCCGAGTGTCTGAATTCAGCTCTAGAGTGGCTATTGTCTTAGATTGGTTAACCATGTTGTTCATTCTGTATGTTCTAATCGGCGGCCATCCCACAACTTCCCTGCGATTTTCATATTTCAGCTTTTCAAACGCACAAAGAAGCGATTCGGGACAACACTTATAATGCCTCTTATGTAATATTTTAATAGTTTTAAATTGTAATTATTGAAAAAGTTCAATAATATTTATTAAACGAAAAACAAGTTTTCGTTAACAGATTTCATAATCAGATAATCTAAACCCTAATAGCCACCAGAGAGAAAACGAAGAACTGAGAAAACAGTTTTTCGTTCTCCCAAAAAACCGCACCAACCGTTGATTGCAGAATCCGTTCTCGGCAATAGATACGAGTAAGAGGACTTGCGCTATCAAATCTAGCATCCGATAATCATCAGTTTCAACGCAACAGGTATTATCGAAATTGTTTCTAATTAGGTCCTAACTTGACTAGATCTAATAATTGCTAACAACTCAATGCCCATGAACTTACTTCACAAGACAATTTTAACAATAGTCAATCTAAAATTCTTCAAGATCCATGCTGTAAGAACTAAGGAGCAAAGGATAATCATCTAGTCTAAGGATAGAGTCAAATCATGATTATGCTTCCTATTTTAAGGATAATCATCTAATCTAAGGATAGTCTAATCATGATTATGCTTGCTATTTTAAGGATAATCATCTATGATAATGTAAGATTCTCCAAGAAGTATGATCCAAAACAACCTAGAATTAAATTCTATGGATACACATACACCCATCAATTCTCAAGCATTAAATTCATAAAAATTACACGAAATTTCAAGAATTATACAGAAATGAGGCGTACCCATTAGTCACAGTCATTGAATCAGCCGTCCTCTTGATCCCAGCCGTCGCACTGGCCCTGCTCAAGGAAGAAGAAGAAGACGCAGATGAACAATCCTCAGCGGACAAAACCCCAGAATCTCGTTGTCCTTTCAGACCGAGACTCAACTCGAGACCCAGTTCGGTCTCGGTCTCTACCGGACAAGATGAATCCTCGTACGAAACGACGAAATTGTCATCGTCGGACACCGTAGAGGCTGACCCATTGCCGGAAACGCCTTCCATTCGAGAAATCTGGTGATGTTAATGGCGGAAAATCTCAGAGAAGATTCAGTTGATCAGAAGGAGAGAAGAGATGGGTTGAAATGGAAGCAAAGATTTCGACTTTGAGTAGAAGAACAGTGAGAAAGAAGAAATTAGAAGCTGAAACAAAGGATGAACAAGAAGACATGACGGGTGGGATTTGTCCCTTTTTTTTTCTATTTTTTTTCCAGCTTTGTTGTTCTTCGATACACTGAAACCATGATAAAACCCAAAAGTCGGTAATAAAATACGAAATATCACTATACTATAAATAAACAAGAAAAAAGTTCAAAGAAATAATATTTCTTAAAAATTAATTGTTGGATTTTATCTTGAAGCATATACGTTTAAATTTTAGTAATAACATTTTGTTATAAAAATATAAAAATAAAAAATGGTTAATTGTTTTTATAATATCATTAGTATATATTTACGAATTAATTTGTAAATAGTAATTCTAAATAATATAATAATTTATATATATATATATGAAAAAAATTATCTTTAATTCTAACATCATGTATTTTATATATCTGATATATTCTGACAAAAATCATCCTAGAATTAAATGTATCACGAAAAAATCAACATATATTATTAAAAAGTGTGCATTTATATCCTCAAACCTAAAAAAAAGAGAAGAAAGAAAAGAGTGGGGGCTCACATGTCAGCTTCATGCGTTTCAATCGGACGGCTAAAAACATATACATGGAGGACTTCATGGGTCCCACGTGAATAGGCACTCACGTTCACATTTTTTTAATATTAATTAACCCATTAATGATAATATTAATAATAATTAAAAGGGTAGAAAAAATCAATAAAATCATAAATTTAAAAGCTGAGATGGGCTAATTAATAATAATAAATATTTTTTATAAAAGAGTTAAGCATCATTTCTTTCTTTGGTGGGTGGTGTCCGAATAAGACCCTGTCGTCTGGAGGGAAGACAACACCGACCCTTTGCTTCCTTCCTTTTCAAAAATAAACCCTCCAATTAAAGTTAATTAATTAGTAACTCTTTGTGGGACCCACTTAGGTATATGATTCGGTACGGCAGTTCCACCGTAACACTTAATACCTCTAAATGTGAGGTTGCCGTATCCGATTCTTTCTCCATTTTTTTGTTGACACTTGGCATCTTAGGTACACATCGCCATTTTTATACATAAATTATTATTAAATTAATTTAAGTTACCAAAATTATATTATATATACATAAATTATTATATTAAATCGTTAATTGTAATAATTAATTTGAATATTTAAATATAAATATACACATCAACACTTAACAGAATACCAAATTTCCAGGATTTTATGTTTAACTTTGTAAATTAATGAAAAAAAAATTGGAAAAAAGATATATATGTTTTTATATTTTATTAATGAAAATATATACAGTTTTATATTTTTTTCGAAACGAAAGAAACGAGAAATGATTTCGAAAGTGAGAATAATTTCAAACGATTTTCAAACGAATCTTGGCAATTTTCAAACGATTTTTAGGGTCTCATGGATCGTATGGACAACAAAAATCGCATAGATCGTGCGGATCACAGAGACAATTTGAAAATATCAATACTATAATGATAAAATTGATTTTTCTTTTTGTTTTAGAGAAATTTAAGATTGAAACATAATAGTATTTCAAATGTATTTTTGAAGTTACATTCGACAGTTTATGTTCATTTGTAAATATATTTATCCATACACAAAAATAGAAAAAAAATATATGTGTCTTTATATTTTGTTAGTGAAAACATATATGATTTAACATTTTTCGAAACGAAATCTATTTCAAAATTGAGAGGCAAAAGAGAGAGTCGATTTCGAAGTTGAAAGCAATTTATAATAATTTCGAGTTATTTTCGAACGATTTTCAACAATTTACAATAATTATGAAAGTTTCATTGACCGTATGGATAATAAAAATAGTACAAATATAATTTGAAAGTATCAATGTACATTTGAAATTAAATTTCTTGTAATAAAGGGTCTTATGATTCCTAGGGTCATATGCGTCGTACCGGTATCGTATGGGTAATAGCATCGTTTCAAGTAAATGTATTTTTAAAAGTTATCCCTCAACACTTTATGCTCATTTGTAAATAAACTTTTCCATACATTAAAATAGAAAAAAAAATCATATAATGGCGGTTTTGTGACCCAAAAATTAGGGTTTTTATTAAGTGAAGGCATTGAATTTTCCGGACAAGAAAAAAAAAGCCATGGTGTTGTGATGATCCGATGATATAACACACCAAGTTTTCATTAGAATGGAAGAATGAAGTAAACCCAAATTGCATTTGTTCAGCTCTTTTCCGAATCTTTTGGAACTGAAGGTTTACAATCCGTACAAGCCGACGGATTAAGACCATCGGATACATTGATTCTCATTGTTTGCTGCGGTCCTTCATTTGACGGGACGTGAATTAGAGCATCCATTATCAGAATCTCCCAATCCGTTGGCCGCAAAAAAGTTGGCCGCAAAAACGCAAATAACCCATCTTCTGTTTCAATAACCAAATACGAAAATGATTTCCGTTGCAATTTCTATGATCCTTTTGGAGGTGTTGTGGTTGAGATGCTCAAAATTAAGTCACTTTTTGTTACATTTTTACTTTCATAAAATGTTTTTTTATCTTCTTTTAGAAAACATATCAATAAAAAAGGAAATTGACTCAGAAACAAAACAAATATAAACATGTGGAATCAAATAGAAGGTTTAAGTTTCGAGTAATACCTCCATCGCGTACAGCTTTGAGATGTAAGATTCCATTGCCTTGTGGTCCATTTACTGGAAATGAACAAGACACAGAGTGTCTATTATGGGCAACAGCTAAAGATGCGTTGTACCATGGTCCCTTCTTGATGGGCTCTCCTATTGCGTCGATTATGGCTTGATTCTTTATCACTTTCTCCATCGCCTTGCTGAAATATCCACGTCCAAAGAATTCAACAGTCATCTACAGAGAGAAATTCCATTCCAGAAACGAAAACAGAACCCTAAATAACATGTTTGAAATCCTGTTTCATTTGACATCTCTGGTTTAGAGTAAACATTACAGATCATAACATGGGATAGCACTGAGAAAAGGGTGAAAAACAAAGAATATAACGGATATTTCAATGGCTCGTAAAAGGGTAATTCCTATTGTGGATGAGAAGGACCAATAGAAGAAACCAAAACTTCATCATGTGGGTGAATTGAACTTCACTATGAAGCTAAATCATATGCCAATGTTCCAAGGCTAAGAGGTACTCATCAACCTTATCCACCATTGTAGACTATCATCTTTATATTAAGAATACTTAGATTGACTAACTACGTTCGCTACTACTGAGAGTTAGTCCCTTTTCATTGTCTAAGGCCTTCACACTTTGATCAAACAGCAACTGAATTCAAAAAAGAGCTCTTCTGTATGGTATTTCTACTGCTGTAGAGACGTCTTTTAACGGTCTTAGCTCCTCACTGTAAATATATACATATATTTACTCGTGAATGTGAAAATCTTCGTCATTCTATATACTCATAAAGTCCTCAAGCAAGTTAAACTCATCTACTAGAACTGGGAGCCATGATAGATGGATGGATAGATCATCAAGGGCACTCAAAGCAATACAAAATAAGCAAAAGCAATACCGCTGGTAGGAATTTGATGTAAAGATGGTACATCACCTGCTACAGCCATGGTAGATGGATAGATCATCAAGGGCACTCAAAGCAATACCACCACTAACAGTAATCAACACAAATGACACTGCCTTCCGCCCAAATGATCCTTTCTTTCCATCACTCGAAGAAGATTTCGCTAAGCTGTTTCACCACAACCGTATCAATTCCACTATGCTATTTTTGCTCTTATATACAAAAAATCAGGCTAATGAACAGGCATAAGGGTATGTGTGTATGTATATCAACCTCGATCTGTGTGTGATACTCAACATAACTCATATCAAATCCAAAGGCCTAAAGTAGAAATCCAAGATGATTTTAGGAATATCCATGTGGGAGATCATAAAACTAATTCATCTTCTACATGTTACAGCTTAACAAAATGAAACCCTTGATTCGACGAATTAAGACAATCTATTTGAGGACAATCTATTTGTTTCTGATCACAACATCAGATCGAGACACGAAAATCGAAAACATTCCCCTTCGTCGAATCGAATCGAATCGAAGAGGCAAAATCAGATGAAGAATTGGAGTGTAGATCAAAGAGAAAGAAGCGTACGTGGAAAATTGGGAGGCTCTGAAGGAAGAAAGGAATCTCCTGCTAAGCATTTGGTGTAGATTTTCTGGAATTTGGTGATGATTCTCCCAAGGATTTCGAATGGAGTTGTTCTAGGGTTCTGGGTTTTGCAATTCAAGCCTTCAGACTTTATGATACATCATTAATGTTAGAAAATCATAATAAAAAAATTAAATTTAAAAAATTTAAAAAAAAAAATTAAATTTAAAAAATTTAAAAAAAAAAAATCAAATTGGTTTTTATCCATCTCTTTTTGTTTTCATGTGCAATCACGAGAAACATTGATAAAAAAGATGACGCTTTCATGTTTATCGACAAAGATTAATGTAAAAAAAATATATAATTATAAGTAGTCTAATTAGATTAACTCTAATTATCTAAATATATATAAATACGATTATTTAATCGTAAATATTTTTTATCTAATAGTCTTCTTCACCTTTTAGTTATTATTGCTTCCAATTCACTTGCTACTTTTCTATTGTGTTTTCGACCTTGTTTTTTCTGTCGTTTCCTCAACGTCGCATCGTCAGTATTGTTATATCACTCTTCGACATTTTTCTATTATTGTTCTCGACTATCTTCCCATCGTTTCATTTTACACTGTCGAATTGATCTCTCAAGCATATAATCTCTTTACGCTCAAGGAAAAAAAAATATTGATGTTATTTTTTAAAATTACAATGGGCATGAAACCCATACGCTATAGAGTATGGGCATGAAGCCCAATCTGCATCACAAAATGTAGTTAATTTGCTGTTGTTAACTAAAGGATAAAACAATCCCTGTCTAAGATTATTTTTTAAATATCGTAATATTCTTTTCGCTGTAATAAGATGTAAGTCGGTAGGAAAGGACATGAATTGGCTTAATTTGTTAACCGCAAAACATATGTCAGGACGAGTAATGGTTAAATATATCAACTTTCCAATCAATTTACGATAATATATTGGGTCAGCTAAAGGTGTACTGTCTGTAAGAGACAGTTTCGCATTCACATCCATAGATATAAATACCGGTTTAGAAGCTAACATACTAAATTCTTCAAGCATTTCCAAAGTATACTTACGCTGAGTCAAGGAGATCCCTTTGGAGGATCGAGCAATCTCTAAACCAAGAAAGTACCTGCAATCTCCTAAAATTTTGACAACAAAGTGAGAATGAAGAAGTTGTTTCACAGATTCAATAGCAGATTTATTATTCCCAACAATTAAGATGTCATCAACATACACTAAAAGACCAAGAAAATAATCAGAAGATGATTTCAGAAAAAGAGAATTATCTGAAACAGATTGTGTAAAACCAGAATTTAACAAAACATATGAGAATTTTGAATGCCATTGACGTGAGGATTGTTTTAAACCATATAATGAATTATGTAGTTTACAAACAGAATTATCAAGAGAAAATCTCCCCCTCAGACGGCATATATCCAGGAGGTAGTTGCATGTATATTTCTTCTTTTAAATTACCATTTAAAAAAACATTTGAAATGTTCATTTGATTAATTATCCAATTATTTGATGAAGCTAAACATAAAAGAATTCTAACTCTAATCATCTTAGTAACATGACTAAAAGTATCAACATAATCAATACCTTGTTTTGTGTAAATCCTTTAGCCACTAATCTTGCTTTGTATCTATCTATATTACCATCAGCATTGTATTTAATCTTAAACAACCATTTACAACCTACAAATTTCTTATTAGAAGGCAATGATCAAACAATCCATGTTTTATTGTTTTGAAGTGCATCTATTCCAATTTCATAGCATTTTTCCAAACAGTAGACAAAGCAACTTGTTTATATGTTTTAGGTTCAGAAACTGCACTAATATTTAAAATAAAATGTTTATATGCATCAAAAAGTTTTGAATAAGAAATAAAAGCAGATATGGGATAAGGTGTTTATGTATAAGAGGTTGGTTATCACGAGATAGATGATAAAGATGATAATCAGGTAAGTATTTTGGTGGATTAAGGGGTCTTCTAGGTCTGATGGGAGTGTCATTAGAAACAAAGGAAGAACCAGAAGAGTTATTTGGAGGAGCTGTCGTAGAAGAAGGAATAGAAACGCTGGAGTCATGATTTGGCAGAAAAGTATTATCGACATAAGGAATATCACTGATTGATAGAATTATAAAAAAAATCAGAAATGTTATTAGAAGAATGTTTGTGAAAAAGAAAGATATTTTTATGAAAGATTATATTTCTTGAAATTATAATTCGATTAGTGGTTAAATCAAGGACTTTATATCCTTTATATCCTTGAGGATACCCTAAAAAAAGCAGGGTTAGCCCATGGACTGAATTTGTTTCTATCTTTAGTAAGAGTTAAAACATAACACAAACAGCCAAATACTCTCAAGTGTTCATAAGTAGGTTGTTTTCCATTTAATAGTTCATATGGTGTTTTATTATCAAGAAAAAAAGATGGTGTTCTATTAATCAAATAAGCAGCAATAGCAACACATTTAGGCCATTAAGGAATAGGAACATTTGATTGGAATAAAAGAGCACGAGCAACATTTAAGAGGTGTTGATGTTTTCTTTCTACCACAACATTTTGTTGTGGCGTATAAGCACAAGAAAATTGGTGGAGAATCCTTTTTTAGATAAAATTTCTTTAAATTATAACTCATGTGCATTATCCGATCGAATGATTTTGACATTTTTGTTATATTGATTTTCAATATAAGCTAAAAAAGAAGGAAAAACAGAATTGACATCAAATTTATGCTTCAAAAAATATACCCAAGTACACCTACTCTAATCATCAACAATAGTGAAAAAATATTTGTAACCAGCCAAATATTCTAATGAAAAAGGTCCCCAAATATCAATATGAATAAGATCAAAAGTGGATTCAAATTTATTGTTTAAAGATGTTTTTGTTTGGCTTGAAGACAAATATTACATGGTATAGAACTATCATTAGAAGAAGTTTTAGTAAAGATTGAGATGATAGAAATTTTATTTTGGAAAACGAAAGGTGTCCCAATCTGTTATGCCAAAGAGATGTAGAAGTAACAACGACAAGAAGAGGCACTAGAATCTATGATCCAAGAATTTTTTGGAATATTGAGATGTATATTTAAGGATAAGGCAAAAGAAGATAGGAGGAAAGTATTACCTATGTTCGGAGTTATGCTTTGTTGAGGATTGCCAGATCCATTGATTGTTTGTAGGTGAGAAACCACTTGCTGGAGTTGTTCTTTAGACATCAATGAAGGTAAAACATGAGTAACAAATGAATTTTGTTGGTTGAAGGAAGGAACAATGTGAGGAATAGATGGATTTTGTTGTAACATATAATTAGATATGAAAGTAGGCATCGGTTTAGGATTTGCGGTTTTGTATCCATTTGGATATCCATGAAGTCGATAACATTTTGTTACCAAATGACCTTGAATACCACAATGAGAACATACATGTTTAGGTTTATTTTGAGAATTATGAAAGAAGGGTGTCTGGGTCTAGAAGTTGGATTAGTGGATAGGCACTAGAAGATGATTGAAAAATAACAGCATCAGGAGGAGGAAGAATTCCTCTTTGTTGTTTATCTTGGATGACAAGATTAAAGGCTTTTGAAACTGTGGGTAAAGGTTCCATTAAAAGTATTTGTCTACGAACAAGAGCAAAATATTCGTTTAAACCCATGAGAAACTTCAAAAAAATCGTTGTTCCTCACGGGTATTCAACTTATTATTGATCTTGCATGAGCAATGGGAACAAGAACAGAAAGATTGTTCTTCTAAGCTCTTTAGGTCTTGCCAATGGATAATTAGACGGGTATAATAGGAGTTTAGGTCCATGGATCCCTGCCTAAGGTTTTGTAATTCTAATTCTATCCCAAATATACGTGGCATATTGCTTTGACATAATCGATCGTGGAGATTCTGGCAAATAGCAAATGTTGTGCTCACGTGCACTATACTATCTCCTATCTCTTTGCTTACTGAATTTATAATTCAGGAGCATATGATGTCATTGCATCTATGCCAAGTATCATAACTGCTGTCATCAGTAGGGGGTTCTGGTATTTTACATGTGACAAACCCAAGTTTGTTGCGTCCGTTTAATGCCATAGTCATAGAGCGACGCCAAGTGTTGCAGTTCATTTCTCCATTGAGCTTGTCTGATACGAGGATAGTGCAATTGGTATCGTCTGTATGAAGATACAAAGGGTTTGTATATGGGTCTGTGTTTGGGACGATACTGGTGACAGAGGATGCCATTATCGGCGAAGTCAGACAAACAACGGAAGAACCCAAGAAGAGAAAAAAAAAGGAAAGTGAAAATTGGGTGCAGAAACAAAGAAAGAAATCGACGCCAGACACCGTCCGTAAAGGAAGATACCCAAACACGCCAGACACTGTCCGTAAAGGAGATTGGAATCGAACGGAAGAAGAAGAAGGAAGAAGATACCCAAACACGACGTTCGAAATCGAACACGAAAATAAAGAAAGAGAGGTTCGAAATCGAAGGGATCCAGAACAAGGGAAGAACCGACGACAAGGAAGAACCGATGGCAAGGAAGAACCTGACGAGAAGAAAGACGCCGACTGAGAATTTGACTCTTTTTGGTATTTACACGCACCAATTTGAAAAATGTTAAAGAAAGTTAGAGATTAGATTTGAATAAAGACATATTTATAATTTTTACGTTAATAATTTTTACGTTAATAATATCTTTTTGTCTTCCCTACTCTAACTCATTAAATTAAGCAATTATATTTTGTATTTAAAATTCACATGAAAACTCATTTTAAATGATCTTGTGTTACAATAATTTTAAAAATGACAGAATAAAATAAATTATAAGATATTAGATTTTTTAATCATATAACTTTTTTTTAATTTTAATTCATACACAACAACTAAAAATACAAATTTTTGTTACGTTAATAAAAATATATAACAAATATTTGGATTGTTTCAACAGTACGAAATCTTTGACTAAACAAGTAGAAAACATCATCATTGAATCCAAAAATATTATCGTTAATATAGGTGACGTAGTTTTTAATATATCGGTATTAAATCTGAAATCAACAACTAAAATACAATGATTTTTATAAAATAACAAATTTACATATTATTATATATCTTGCAATGAAAATCAATAAAAACTGATAATAAACTTTAAATAAGGGTTATATTTGTTTTGTTTTATATTGAGTTATGGATAACTTTTTGTGTTTGTAAAAAAAAAACTAGATTAAAAATATTTATTTCAGATAACAAATAGATAATAAAAATATATGTAATGCTAAAATGTTATAATAAAATATAATGCAATGCATAAAACGAAACTATATATATAATTCTCTCTCATCTTTTTCTTTAAACAATTTGCAAGGCTCCACGCATGTAGTGTAGATTGTATATTATATTCGTGATTTTATATATTAATATTTGATATTTTAATTTTCAGTTAAAATATTGAGATGATATTAAAATAAACATTTAAAATATAGATATTTATTAGTATAGTACTATTATCTATGATAAAACAATGTAGGCATGTTGGGCCCTATTGGCCCTTTCAGCAAGTGAAAGAGCATACAATAAAGAAAGGAAAAGACCAAGAAGCCCACGTGCAGCCCACCATACAATTTCCTCAGTATCCACTAAATATCGTACACGTGGACTCGTTTAAGTGGGTCCCGGAGGGCGACATTCACCACGCGCTATTCTGTGCGCGTGAGAGATTAAGGTTGATCCCTTCGTTAACACAGCCACCACCTCCAACCAGCCAACGCCGAGATGAAAAAGAAAAACAAAAAGGCGAGAAAATCATCGACGAACCCTTCATCTGTCGATCGACGCGCCTGTGTCGGCTGCAGGTATCTCTCGTTCCTCGTGGTTTCTCTGGATTCGATTCTCCTCCTGGGTTTTGTCTTTTCATGAATTTCTAGGTGAGATTTCGATTCTCGTGTTTGATGATTTATGAGCGACAATTCCCATTTTCCGACCAGAATTTGAGATTTTTGTTGTTTTTATCGACGAACCCTTTTGGGTTTCGCTTGAATTTGTCTGCTCGAGGGATTCGGATTCGCTTGGGTTTTGTCTATTAATTCGTGGGGGTTTTATTATAATGTGTAGCTGCTCTATCAATGATTCTCGATCTTTAGTTTTCGATTGAGTTTACGTTCTGTTTCTTCTGGAATTGACGTTATTTGTGTGTCTTGTCGTGTTTTGGATATGCTTATTATGTCTATTTCTTTTGTGGTTTTAAGGACATTTATAGTATGAATTTAAGGTGTTCTTGGCAGAAAGAGTGATTAAATTATGATTTGTGTTACCATATTCAGATGCAAGAGTTGATGATTTGTTCAAGAATCAAAAAGATCTCCTCCTTTTGGAATATTAACAAGGTTGGTGTTATTTCAAGATGAAATGTATCCTTCTGTGTGGACATAACTGGATATAACTTGTTTTAGGACAACAATGGAGGCTCGCCCGATTCGCATGTCTGGTTCCAGACAGCTCAGTAATCTTGTCCCATTCGTACCGACCCCTTCAGACGAGATTCAACGGGCATCATCATCATCGTTAAAACAGGAACAACTTATGTCAAGGTCTTTAGGGCAAACTTATCATTCAGTTTCTGCAAATGGTGGAGCAATTGGTCATATATTTTCGTCATCATCGGGATTGTCAAGTGATCTTCATCATTCGTCCATGCCATCCCACGGCAAACAAGCGGGAACCAACAGCAGCAATGCGGCAGCACCTTTCATTTCTCAGACATCGAGTAACAACGGGTCTTCTTCTTGGTGCACAGATTCTCTCCCGGAATTCTTTGATTTTCCTGCTAATTCGCCTATTCAGAACAGTCAAATGGAGAGCGGTAGCGTTATGGTGTCCGATGACGTTAACAAACGAAGCGATTGGCAAGACTGGGCTGACCATTTCATCACTGATGATGATGCTTTAATGTCTACCAACTGGAATGACCTTTTAGTCGATACCAGTTCAAATTCAGATTCAAAGGTCTTAGCCCTCTTCTCCATTTCTATGTTTGATCTCGTTAAATTGATTTCTCGGATCTTTAAATGCAAAAGTGATTCACTTTTTGTTATTGTAGGGTCTCAAACTGTGTACCCAAACGCAGACGCAGATTCCTCAGGTGGTTCA
>CM071874.1:33590838-33605385 GCA_036759665.1 Gynandropsis gynandra
AACCGTCCCTAAGTCGTCTGTAATTAGGGACGGAATCGGGACTAACACATTTTCAGTAGGGAAATTGCGGACTGCTGACTGTGCAGTCCGCAATTTCCCTACTGCAGTGATTTCGGTCCCTAATCCGTCCCGAATTCCGGACGACTTAGGGACTGACCGACAGTCCCCAAATTTAGGGACGGATTTGGGACTGTTTTATTAATCCGTCTGGAATTAGTCCCTAATCCGTCCCTAAATTTAGGGACGGATGCTTCAGTCCGCAAATGCAGTCCCGAAATCCGAATTTTCTTGTAGTGAATTTTCCAGATGTAATTTCATTTAATCACCAGGAAGATATTATATATATAGGTGTACAAAAAATAGAAGTTATAAGATTATCTATTTTATTCCATGTATTAACAATATATATATATATATATTAAAATGTACTTGCTATAAAATAATACCTACAAACATTATCCTATAATCTCAATAATTTAGCTTGCCCTATATTTATTTATATATATGTATATGTATGTATATTTCAACTTATTACATCAATTTTTAGAAAATTTAATCTCTCTCACGCAGCATAATAACTTGTGTATCACAGAATCTCTATTTTTTATTATGGTTCTCCATTTAAACGAAATTTTCTAGTTTCAATACACAACTAATCCAAGAGGAATCTCCACAAAAAAGTTTTCACCTTTTCATATATCATTTTTCTCTCTCTTGCTTTTTAAAAAACATATTCATTAAAAAATAGGGTTTTTTGAATTTTTTTACAGATTTTAATATTGTACTTTTAACAAAATTTAAAAATGGTTTATTTTTAGAGTTTTCTCTTTCTATACAATAAATCACGAATATAGTTTTGATGTTTTTCTCTTTTCTCTTTTTGAATTCACTCTCCTCTTGCTTCTCTCTCAATCTCTCTAAGATTTCATTCTCTTTCTCTCATCGCTCTTTCTCTCTCTGAAAAGCAAAAATATCTTGAAGAGCCATTGAGACCAAATCCATGTAAGTTCTCTTTTCGTAATCCATCTATATATCCATGTTTTTTTTTCTCTTTTAAAAATTTAAAATACATTGCGTACAAATTTTAAAAAAAACAATGAGTCCTACTGTAACGTCTTTCCATTTTCGTTCCCATGAGATTTCTTTTATAAATATCCAGATATATATTCGATAAGATTAAAATCTAAAACAAAAAAAGTTATACGTAATAAATATGTGCCTTTCTTCCAATCTACGCTAAGCTTCAAACTCCAAGATAAAAATACAAACATCAAAATTAAATATAATCTAACACCGATCCAGCCTCTTCCCCTTTCCCCCATCGATTGCAGGTTCCAGCGTCTCTCCTTCTCCCCCCTTCGATTTCAACGAGCTCAGGTCACTGTTGAAGATGGAGCCACCATCGCTCCAGCGTCTCTCCCTCTCCCCCTTTGATTGCCCGATCCACCGTCTTCCCCTCTCCCCATGGATTGCAGGTTCCAGCGTCTCTCCCTCTCCCCTTTCGATTGCAACGAGCTCAGGTCACTGTTGAAGATGGAACCACTGTGGATCTAATAGGTAATTCTGTTACCATTGTATCTGCCATTAATGAATTAGAATCATGGCTTGGTGGGTATTTATGGAAGAGACTTGACTCCTTCAGCTTGTCTTCAATGACACAGTAGTATTCTGCTTTGCCTTTTACAGGTGCTGGGAGTACAACCTTCCATTACACTGCCTTTGGAGGAAACACCCAGTGTTGCCAGGTAACATGATGTACCAAACCTGATATCTATCCAAATAGGGCCAGGTAACGCCTTAGTCGAGGTTTTTCTGATTTCAGTTGTTCGCCTTTGGTTCCTGTGGCTCAATTCGTCCCTCTAACGATCTTTTGAAGGGTTTCACGATATCTACACTGAAAAGGTTGTTTTCGCGACATAATTCTATTCCAAAGTCTAAACCAAGCGGATATGAGCAGGAGCAGACAGAGTTGTTCACTCTGTAAGTTCCATATCTAAGGTTTCTTTTTACCTGGGTAAAAATTTGATTTTAGACAATCCAGATTTTACCTGGGTAAAATCAAGAACAAAGGGCCACAGAAAAGAACAAAGGAACTAATGCCTTGATCTTGATTTTACCTTCTGCTTCCTCAACACATTACATATTTGTTCGTTTTGCAGTATTCAATGTTTGGGTCGATGATGACATTTGGAGGAATGATGGATGTTGTATTCAATGGGAAGGTTGCAGATCTTCATTTGACATCATTTCAGTTCTAAAATTACAGACTTGTATCATTTTTCGCCTTCAGATATTCCCCATAAACGTTAAAGTCTGTACTGGAACCCTAGGCTTAATTGGTGGAATTTCAGTTCGTATGCATATACGACATACAGGGATATGCTCTTTTACTATGCTTTGGAATGAAAAAACTCATAACTTTTTACTTAAGTTTGTATAACCGATGAAAAATCTTGACATTTTGACTGTCTTAGAGTTATTCTCAACGTATGAGATCCCCAAGAACCCTGCTGAGATTCAGCTCACCTGTTCAAGTTCTCCATTGTTCAGGGATCCCAAGCCCTTAATTCTCTGAAAGTGTAAGCTCACACCTGTAAATATAAATACATGAAGAAGATTCTGGAGGACATACTTTCAAGCACATCTTCTGCTTCTGAAAGTGTGGAGATCTCTTATTTGCAGGTAAGTTATTGATGCCTTCTATCTGCCAAGCGTTGTGATAGTGAAGGTTTCGTAGTTTCCCTGAATAACCAGGGATACCCTGTCATTTCTTGCATCTTTGTAGCTTTGTTAATATTTATTATATTTTAGTTCTGTATAGATTGATCTTCATGTTGTATCTGAACATACAAAACGATTGAGATCATAGCAAGTTTTGAAATGATTCTAGAGTGTGTTTTTCACCATGATGTTCATGTAGTTCTTGTATAGATTCCATGTAGTTCTTATCTCCATTTAAATGTTTGTTCATTTCCTCTGCAAATATATATGGAATCTATACAAGATCTTCTTGCACCTAAGAAAAACAACATTTCAATAAATGAAGATCCAAAGACAGGGGAAGCGTCGGTACCAGGCGCTACAGTAATTAAAATCCAGGATTTAGATCACTTCTTGCAGGTTTTACAAGTCGGTGAGATAAATCGTTATACAGCTAACACAAAGCTAAATATAGAATCCTCACGCAGTCATGCAATTCTTATGGTGGGTTTCCTTTTGGTTTAGGGTTTGTTTTTTCATCAAACATCAAGAATGTGTGAGCTATTTCTCTTGGTTAATGGAACATTTCTTTTTTAACAGGTTTACGTCTCCGATTAAAATCCGAATCAACATGAAATTTGAACCGAACTAATTCGAAATTAAAAAAATTTATTTCCCGTTTATTAGAATTAGAAACAAATTTAGTCAAATTATAACTCAAATTTCGATGTAATTTTTGAATGATTCGGTTTTTAATCGAGTGAAAATCAAAATTGAATTAAATTTGTACTGATTTCGGGTCAAAATTGCACTCAATATTGATCCAATTTTGATTTTTACTCGATTAAAACCCGAATCACTTAAAGTTGCATCAAAATTGTGTCAAAATTGCACTCGATTAGAGTCAAAATTATACCGATTTCGGGTTAAAAATCGAAAAAATAGATAAGCATTGGTTTCAATTTAAATTTCGATTTGATTTTGTTGAATTTAATATTGATTCGAATTTTAATTTGATGAAAATGAAAATTGGATCAAATTGTACCCAATTCGAGTCAAAAGCATACCAATTTCGGGTTGAAAATCGAACAACCCGATAAGAATCAGTTTTATTTAAATTTCGGGTTAATTTTGTTGAATTTCATATTAATTCGGGTTTAATGGTATGAAAATCAAAATTGAGTCAAATTGTACACAATTCGAGTAAAAATCATACTAATTTCGGGTTAAAAACGAACAAACCGATAATTTTGTTGAATTTTATATTGATACGGATTGGATTTGGATGAAAATCAAAATTGGATCCAAATTATGGTTAAAATTGAGTTTAAACCGGGTCAAAATTGATTATAAACCTGGTCAAACTTGGACCCAAATTCTAGTCAAAATTGGTCCTAAACCGACCAAAATTAGGTCTAAACCGAGTCAAAATTGACCCTAAACCGGATCAAAATTGAAATATCTAATGGAGTTTAAACGGAGGGGATTTATGCAGAATTGCAAAAGATAAGGAAGAAATACGACTAGGATTAAAATATGAGGAGAATAAGATGAGTGTAAAACATGAGGGGGAATAGGCAAATGAGTTTTGCCCAATAATTTATCAAAATTTTATTAAATGTTTGTTTATTAATAAAAAATATAAAAAATGTATTTTTAACTTTTTTATTAAATTTTGTTTTTTTATCATTGTTCATATTTAGGTCTAACCATTTCGAATTTTGGTTCAGATATAATGAATATGGATTATTCGGATTTTTAAAAACAATAACTGAATTAAATCGGTTCGGTTGGTTCGATTGTACAACGATATGGTTCGGTTATATCGATAAAATATTGTAACAAAGTAAAACCCAATTCTAATTTCTTCGGTTATCATTCGATTATTTTGATTTTACCGATTATTTTATCATATAAAATTATCAATAAATGAAAATATTCGAAATATTTCAAATAATTGATATATAATTTACAAAATATAAATATAATATATTATTTAATTTTGATATTTAATTTTAATTATTAAATATATTATATAAATATTAATTTATCTATATATTTAATATATTTTTATATAACCAATCGATTATCTACGATTTTTCGGTTAATAACTGATCCGAACTAAATCCAATCGGTTTTTTAATTTTCATACCGATCGATTATTTAATTTATACCCGAATCAAACCCAATAACAATGATTCGGTTCGTTTTGGTTCGGTTTTATAGAAACGAACCGAAATGTCTATCTATATCGAATGCCTATGGAAGTCAGTTTGAAAATAACTTTACTATTTTTATATAGGTGTATGAGTGTAATTATTTAATTAAGGAAAATGTTGTGAAAACTTCCATATAGAAAGAAAATTAGTTAAAAAACACAATTAGTATTTTATAAGTGAATAACTAATATATGTATTTTTAACCTGATATTTTTTATAGAAAAATCATACATTTTTATTCTGTAAAGTTAGCATATTATTAGTTATATGATTATGGAAAGTTAGCATATTGTTAACAATCTAAATCCAACACATTGTTTGGTTTCGATTACCATATAAGAAATACTCTTTGGATAATGAAATTTTTTGCCTTGTTATTCTTTTGCAATTCTTTACAAATATATATATATATGTATATATAAATATATTATAACACAAGATTTCAAAATCTTAGTTAGCTAAATTAGGAAATATGACAAAATGGCTAGCTAACAATATCATAACTTTCCATAATCAAATAGTTAAGAATATGCTATTTTTTTAGAATACCTCTCATATTAATGTGTGTATGTTCAAAATATCCAATTTAATAAAAAAATGTCAATCTTTTTCCATTTTAAAATATTGGTGATAATATCTACAAGTTATAATATAGTAAAGTCGCTTTGAATAATAAAAATATTCCCGATAACAAATTTTTTACCATTATCACCAACAAATAAAACAAAATGAAAGATTTTTCTCACAAAGATCAAAGGCGGCATATCAAATGGGATTATGAGTTTTAGAATATTATTAAACAATTTGTCATTCTTAATTTGTAATTCAAATATTTGTTTGATATAAGGTTAATTATCTTTTTTTTTAGTGTAAATAACACGGTCCCATATGTAATGGTTGACATGCATCCACTAGGTTCATCATATTATAACTTAATGAATAAATAAAACTCTTTATAAAATTATTAAATTTATGATTTTACTTAGATAGAACATTAGTTGTGGATACTCTATTTTTTTTAATTATGATTTTTTTACCTACGATCTATTGTAAATCTCCATATATACTTTATAACCAAAATATATATATATAATTTTTTTTTTCAAATTTTGAATCGTGGATTGGATGTCTTGTAATACATTTCATTTTGCATTCCGAATGTCGTATTAATGAAACTATATAACTTATTTTATTTTAAATATGTTGCAAATCAATTAGTCTTGTCGTATTTCATTTAAAAAAACATATTTTTATTCAATATATATATATATATATATGAAGAAAACAAAATTTTCGGTCTTAGCAATTTCAGATATAGAAAGAGATGATGGGTGTTATATAGATAGACTGTTATTTTATACTTGGAATAAAAAAAAATTTTAATCTCTTCTAAAAACCGCCTTGTAATTATTTAAAAGGAATTACAGAACAAAAAATTTGTATATGTCTAATTAATTAGTCATGATATATTGATATGATTTTGAAGAGATATATATTAGATTTGAGCAGCAATTAAAACAACTTCTATAAATTTGTGTTTAAATTTATTAGTAATCATCTTTAAATTTTAAAAGTAACATAAAATTGTATACTATAATATATTTCGAACAAAATTTAAAATATAATTAAATCAAATTGTGGACATCTTTTTCATGATCGTGAGAGTTCGACAAAATATTATGGAATTGAAATCATTAAAACTCTGTTGTATGGTGACTTTTAATGTGAGTATAATAAATAAATTTAATTTTCTGGATCATAAAATTTTAAAATTATACTATCTAAAAAACTGGAAAAATCGAATATAGAAAAGCTCTATCCAAGTAACCATCAAATTGCATGTACAATCACATCACAGTAAGATTCCCCAAGAAAAAAAATACCAAAATGGAACAAGGAAAAAAAAAAGGGATCCACGTGTACGGCCACAATCGAATCTTCATCAAACGGCGAAAATGTCTCTCAGCCAATGAATTATTGCCACGTGTACGTCGCAAGGCGCATCATCGTATTGATTGTGGGCGAATCCGTTGAAGCCACGTGTACGGCGTGAAACACATCATCGCAACTTCAAGATCCCGGCGAGCTGCGATGGGTTAACAACTCCGGCCAAGTGGCCATCGCCGGCCTTCAGCAAATGACAAACCTCTACGTATCTCCGCCGTTTCTCTTCCACCGTCTGAGGCGACGGCTTGACGGCTCGATTCCTCTTCCTTGACTCATCGGCTAAGACTCCGGCGGCTCGAGGCGGGGTTTCCCAGGGCTCGCCGAACAGAGTCCTACTGGTCAGGAACTCGTGCGCGAGATACCCGGCTAAGAGCTGGTTTGACCGAGTCAAATCGCCGGCGGGTACGCCGGAAACAGTGATCGATGAACCGGCGCCGGTTTTAGTGACGGAGACGGTGGTAGAGGCGGCGGCTCTCGGGGTACCGGTCTGAGCCGAAATGGGCTTTCTGAACCATGGTGTTGCAGCCGTTGACGGCCGTTTAACGGCGTCAGGTTGTTCTCCGTTTCCGCGGGGCTGGTCCACCGTTAAAACCCGACGGGGCGGGAGACGCATCGTTTTGGTGCTCATAACTCCCAGTTATATAAAACGAATGCCACGTCAGCAAAGAATAACGGCAATCTCGTGTATACTTCACACTGCCGTTAATCAGCCGTTAGCGATTGAAAGCGTAACCGCTAGAGAGAGCAAGAGAGACGTAGAGAGACAAGACGGAAAAGTTGAGGGGTCACGAGAATATATAGAGGACGTGTTTAAGGAAAAGCCCACGCGAGGCGGACAAATTACAAGAGCAGCCACTAAAAATAGAGTGACGAAATTACCCTTACCCATTATTTTTAAAAAGGTTCGGGAGTGAGTTAAACACTAATCCCCTGCCTAATCTATCTACAATATTATTATTTATTGGTTTCTATTAAATACTTAAGATATTAATATTATTTCATATGCTAACACAAAATAAAGAAAATACATTTCTGTTCAGTCCTATCCTATTTTCTACCCTAATTTATATAGTTAATATTATTTTACATATTTGGTTGGAAAATCCAAACATTCTCATCATATATCCGAAGAAAATATGTCAAGTATCGAGGCTAAAGTAAAAAATATGATGGGTTGTTGAAGTACTCGAGGAAAAAAAGAAATAAATAACCTATGGTTTCCTAATTTAAATTAAAAATAATAAAGTAAACATTGTTTTCAAGGCACGGTAAATGTTGGTATTCAAATTTTAATTTGATAATTGAATTGGTAGGAAAAGATATTTAGTAATATTCATCTTTTTCAACATTGATTTTAAGTCGGGAGAGAATATGCAAAAAATAAAAAAGAATATTAACTTGAAAAAAAATTCATATATTGTATCCGTTTTATTTGGTTGAAAAAAAATAATTATTTCAAAATAACAAAAACTTTAGCTGTGGCTCTCTATTTTATGTATATTTAAAAAAACACATAATTATTCGTATTAATGGCAATTCAAATTCAAATCAGAAAAAGAGGGTAATGCAAACAATATAGAAGGCCATTATTTAACTTTAAAAAATTAAAAAATTAAATAAATAAATAAAAAAACTTCCGGTGATACATGCGATACGACGTCGTTCGAACTCTAGACGGTGCCGTTTCATGTCCACGGGGACTCTTTTTCATCGACTGATAAAACAATTACACGATTCTGGGATTGTAAAAAGCTTCTTAAATTCCCGTACGAGAAAATGAATTTTCCGGCGACGGCTTGCTTCGCGCCAAAATCCTCCACACCTTTCGCCGCTCCGGCCTTGAATTTTCGTCTGCGTCGCTCTTCTCCGTCTATTTTCCCGCCGGAGATACACCGGGGCGGGAAACTTCTGGTCCGCCCAGCTGCTTCGGCTGATGGTGTGCCGGACTCTGAGTCCCGTCACGGACTCAGTTCTGAAACCCGGAACCGACGGCGGAAAAGTGAAGTCAGTCAGAGTTCCAACCCCGATGACGAGAAGTTCCCGGGGACGATCCCACGGAAACCGAAGCGCGGACGGCGGAGCGAGGCGGACGCCGTGGAGGATTTCGTGAGAAATTCCTTGGAGCGTACATTCACCGCGATACGGGAGCAAAACCCAGAGGTATTCGAGAACAAGGAGAAACCTAACTTCATAAAGGAGAAAAACCCACGAAATGACGGCGGAGAAGATGTCGTCGATGATGATGATGATGATGATGATAAAGAAGTGGGAGAAATGGTGGTGGAAGAGGATGATCCAAATTGGCCATTAGATACAGACGTAGGATGGGGAGTGAGAGCATCGGAGTACTTCGACACACATCCAATAAAAAACATTGTCGGAGAAGATGGAATCGAAATCGATTGGGAAGGTGAGATTGACGATAATTGGGTTAAGGAAATCAATTGTTTGGAATGGGAAAGCTTTGCATTTCATCCTAGCCCCCTCGTCGTTCTCGTCTTCGAGAGATACAACAGGTAAAGTTTTCACTTCTTCATTCAGGAATTTTCACAAACAGTTTGTGTGCATAGATGAACCCTAACAAAGATAAACCCTTAAACCCTTTTTTTTCTTTTTTGTCGGGTTGAGATCAAATATGATTCTTTATCCAGAATTAGGAGTGGGCTTTTCGGGTTATTCGGAATCGATCCAACCCGAAAAACCCAAGGAGTGAGACAAAACCTGAATCAAATTTTTTGTAGGTTAAATTTGGAATCCGAATTATCCGTTTAAAACCTGAATAAACCGTTTAAAATCTGAATTACCCATTTAAAACTTAATTATCCGTACTTAAATAACCCAAAAAATCCGAAAAAAACCGAAGAACCCCGAGAACCCGAAATAACCCAAATACCATTCGGGTTTTTTTGGGTTCGATGTTTTAAAACCCGAACCAACCCGAAACTCGAGAAACCCATCCTGAAAACCAAATGGATTTTTTCGAGTTTATTTTTTTAAAACCCGAGGAACCTGAAACCGAGGAACCCGTTTCGAAACGCGGATTGTCCATCCCTATCCAGAATTACCGATTGTCTTGTCTGAGTTGATCATGTTGGGATGATTCAGAAGATGGGATAGTAGGGCAAATGTCCAGAATCTAGTAATGTTGAAGCAGTCACTTTAATGGCTATTGCAAAAGGTTAATTGGTATATGGAAGGTGAATTCGAAGATAGTTTGGAATTTGTTTGATTAACAGGGCAAGTGATAACTGGAAGACATTGAAGGAGCTCGAGAAAGCGATCAAAGTGTATTGGAACGCCAAAGATCGATTGCCTCCTCGTGTAATTCAAAAGCTTCATCTATGATTTTGTTGCATTTTAATTGCTCATTGTAAACAATAGTGATTCATTATGTTTTCTTGAAACAGGCTGTTAAGATTGACCTAAACATCGAAACGGATTTGGCGTATGCTCTTAAAGCGAAAATGTGCCCTCAAATTTTGTTTTTGAGGGGAAATAGGATTCTCTATAGGGAGAAAGGTAATAAGATTGATGGATTATGTTTGGTTTTTGTGTTTTTTTTAAACAAAGGGTTTACTTTATTTTGAAGTTTCTGCAGAATTTCGCACTGCGGATGAATTGGTCCATATGATCGCACATTTCTATTACAACGCAAAAAGACCGTCATGGATCGACAAGGCGAATGTGCATCGCTTTTAGTAGTTGCAACATTAGATGAGGTATGGAGACAAGAAACGAATGCTAGATTAGGATTTTTCTTTTAGTGTATATTATCTTTGTTGGGTTGCTAAATCGGGTGCGAAAGCGTGTTTTACAACACAATTTATAGATCTAGTCATGTTTGAGAATAGTTTTATTGGTTTCAACGAAAACAAAAATTAGGAACGATTCCATATTACCTTTTTCGTTGAATATGATGATGAACAGATATTAGACTTGATTGTGCAAGTCCTCTCTATCAGTATCCACGCCGAGATCGGAATCTGCTATCAATCGATTTCGTTCTTCCTTTTTTTTTTCTGGTGGCTATTAGGGTTTTGATTCTTGTGATTATGAATTCGGTAATGAAAATCTGTTTTTCTCTAAATATATATTATTGAACTTTTCAATAATTACACTTTAACCCAGTGACTATTTAATATTACATAAGAGTCATCAAACTTTCAATCTTGTGTTGTTTCACATCAGTTAAAATATAAATATTATGCAATTTTAAACTCGTGATTTAGATTTTTGATTGAGTTAGACTCGACCGCATTTCAATACGAACGTGAGAAGAGTTTTATGTTGTTATATATATAAATATTGAACAATGTTAAAACTTTTGGGATAGATTTTGGGTTGAGTTAGAATCAAATTCATTTGAAATTGGACATTAGGGTGAGCATTAACAAGTATCCGCCATCATCATTACCCGAATCCGTCCCGTACGGGTAACAAATTTCATTACCTGTTATCGTACTCGTAAGACTCGGATACCCGATTTTTTGAGCATCCATAAAACTCGCAATAAATTTTAAAACCAACAATTACATGCCCCATAGGTATATGTATAATATATGGTATATATTAAATAATATTTATGTGTATGCATTATATATATATATTAACATATAATATATTATATATGTATAACGGTATAAAATAAATAAAAATACTAATGTGCCATTTTTTTAACACCCGTGCCAGATGAATAGTGTTGGAAATTTTGTATATGTTAATTGATTTCCGTTTGAGGAAAGCATGTTACACTCGAACCATTATGTTATGCCATTTCTATCAATGCAACAATAACATTGAATACAATACTTTTGTTTACATGACAAGTGAATTGCATTCGTTCAACATAAACACTTCAAAACACGTTTCACATCCAGAAACATATCTGCAGACGTAATAATTATATTTTTTATATTTTTAATTATTATTAGTTTAAGAATGTGTTGATGTGATATTTGTGACAATTCTACCAATGCCTTTGTTAATATATTAAATCGATACTTGATTTCTTTTTATTTATGTGTTTTGTTTCTTTTGTGTATGTATAAGAAACTAATAAATAATGTAGTATATTCTGTGATTGTTGCATAAAAATTTATACATTGGTATTTTTGTTTTGTTGTCTATTTCAATTTATTGATTGTAGATATTAATAGTTTTGTTTATAGTTAATGTTTACACACTAAGTTTATTAATACGTGACTGAATCTTTGGAATGCTTTCTATCCCCATATCTTGTATTTATTATTTCGTGGTTGTATCTTTTTATAATTTTAATGAATATATATTTTTTATAATTTTAATGAAATATATTCATATCCCAATTTGATACATTTTCTTAACGTACGATTTCTCCATTTCGTTGTATTTTTTAAGTTTAAGTGTAATCTTTGTTTTTAGCATTTCGAACACAAATAATGGTAGAACAAAAGATGCGATTTCATTTTATTGCACGACAATTTGGGTATGTATTTCCTAAAATTTTTTATAATATAAGGAAGTAAATTACTTTAGCATATTCGGAATAGAAAGAGTTTGGATTTGAACACATTTGTTATGAATTTAATTATTTAATATTGCATTTTTGTTGTTTTTGTATGTCATCTTTGATTATTTATTTTTTGTTAAGATCAGAACTATCTAAATATTCCTTAAATATGAACTATCTGAAAAAAACCCTAAAACAATATGAAACCCCCCAAAAAAACTTAAAACTCAATCAAATCGAATAAATCGAACTATCCTAATTATCCAAATTTTAGATTATTTTGGGGTTCAATACTCCAAAATCCGAACAACACAAATCCAAATCGAGACCTGATAAACCCGAACCGAAATCCAACCAATTCGATTTGTTTTTTCTAATAAAAAACAAATCATTTGGTCAATAGTTGTACATACAATCTCTTCTTAAGTCTTTGCGAATTTGAAACGTGATAAAATAAGTAAACATAACATTTTCCAAGACTAACAATTTACAAAATTAAAGAAAATATATTTATATTCAAATAATATATATTTCTGATAAAAGTTTAAATTAATACTTTTATCCGGTGATATTTGTTAATTTTAAACATTTATAGTCCAAAACCTAAAAAATCCGTAATCCAAAGAATCCGGACCAAAATCCAACCAATTCAATTTCTCAGACAAAATTTTGTTTTAACAATGTGACCATGATGCATGATCATTAAAAGAGTAGAAGCATCAACGAAAGCCTTGGATCAGTTAATGTTGTTTTATTTTTCTAATAAAACAAATAATTTGGTCAATAAGTTATACATACAATCTCTTTTCAAATAATATCTAATACCTTATAAAATAGAATGCCTGAAGAATAGTAAAAATACATATGTGGCATCTTCTAAAACGTTGGATTTAATTTTTTGATGATGTGTACAGTTATACACCGTTTGATATAGTTAAGTTTTGGTGATTGACTTAATTTTTTTAGAACACATTCTCCTGCTCAAAATTCTTAAATCTAATTTCCTTTTACTCTCTCTCCTCCCCTCTCTCTTGCCTCCCCTATCGCCTGTTTCCCCTCTATCCTCCCCTCTCTCTTGCCTCTCCTCCCGTCGGAGAAACAGTTTCCGCTCACCTGCGTTTCCCTTCGCCAGCTTCCCCTCTCTCTTGCCTCCTCTCTCTCTCCTGTTTCCCCTATCATCCTCTTCCCTAATTTCTTTTCCTCCCTCTCTCCTATTTCCCCTCTCTCATTCCTCTCCTCCCGTCTGCTTCCCATTTCTCCTCCTCTTCCCGTTCGCCGGCCGTACCCTTCGCCAGCGTTTCCCTTCGACAGCTTCCCCTCTCTCCTCTTTTTCCCTTTCGCTTGCGGGTTTTGCCTGTACGCCTCCCTGCTAAACCCTAATTTCCCCCTGTTCGTTTGCTTCCCTTCGCCTGCCGCCCAGACCCCACCATCGGTTCCTTCATTTACCTCCTCCCTGCCGTTATATCTCTCACAGCCACGAAGTGAATAATTTTTTCAACCAAAAGCTAAGTATTTTTTTGTCTTTTTAGTTATTTCACTGTTAGTCTCTATATTTTATGTTTTATACTTAAAAAATTATTACAGGCCTTATTTAACCCGAGATTGATTCATCCCGCCTGCTTCGCCGCCGCCTGCTTCATCCCGTTATATCTCTCTCACAGCGACGAAGTGATCATTTTTTTCAACCAAAAGCTAAGTATTTTTTATTGTCTTTTTAGTTATTTCACTGTTATTAGTCTCTATATTTTAGGTTTTATACTTAAAAAATTATTACAGGCCTTATTTAGCCCGAGATTGATTCATGATCTGGAGATGAGGAAGCAAGGCAAGGAGACAGAGAAACATCGGATGAAGCCTTGTGAAACGGTGGTACTGTCCGAGTAAGCAGTAACCCACGAGTGAAAATCATAATGGCGACGAAGTGGATCAATTTTACATTACAACCACAAGATAAGTATTCTATAATCCTTATTTATAAATTTGTCAAATATTATTAAAAAAAGTCATTGATAACGTGTTTATCTTACAAAATAGCTCACTAAACAAATTTGAAATTGTGTAGTCACCTTTATCACATGATAGTACTGAGAATCATCATCATATCTACACTTAAAGATTTTATAGGAAAAAAATCATCATAATACATATTTATAAAAATGTCAGGTGGTGAGTGATGTAGTCCTTATCTTCTCA
>CM071874.1:33621478-33652317 GCA_036759665.1 Gynandropsis gynandra
CCATCATCTCCGCCACCTATTTTCATTTTAAAAAAATTAAAAAAAAAAACTTTTTCTTATAGCTTGTAGAAAAATCCAGATATTATCGAATTAGAAGGGGAAAGCGAGAATGCCTCATCAGGATTCGGTGGTTGACCGGAAAAGGGTTCCGGCGAAGACTTATTGTGTTGATCGGAATAGGGTCCCGGCGGTGGAAGAGGAGGGATGAGGGTGTGACAGATGGCAGCAAGTGATTGGATCTGAGATAGAGAGAAGCCATGGGTGTAATCTTCTTCCACCTTTCTCAATCTCACCAGCAAAGGATGCTCTCTTCTTCTTCTCTCGTCCTCCATGATTATGTTCTTGACGAGAAACAGTGCTTACATAACATATGGGGATGAAAGAAGATTTCCGATATATGTTTTTGAAGAAGAATACAATAATCATATGGTGGGTCCCACCCGGTTTGGTAGTATGTCGAATCTCTCTCTCTCTCTCTCTCTCTCTCTCCCTCTCCGTACTTAAACAAGAGACGAAGTTACATTTACTACTTGTCTTAAAATAGAATCTATCTCCTTTGGATGGTAACACCAACTCTTATGCCTATTTTTATGTCAGATAACATCATCATAACCGCTGTTAATTTGATCTTCACCACGCATTTTCTGTAATAGTAAATTTAAATCAAATACTTTGATACTAACTAAAGTATTTATAAGATAATCAAAAGTGTTTATCTTTTCTGATATATGCTTTCGCACTATTTCATTTTATAGAAAGACAAAAAATTGTCTTTTTACCATTAAACAATAAAAGATAACATTTTACTTTGGAAATCATTTTACCATGTAATCGTGGATCTATGTAAATATTTTTATATATAATATTTATTCATCTTCAATATTTATTTAACATTTGTAATTTAAAATTGTAAATTTTGATAAAAGTAAGACAATAAACAAACATATTTTCTTGAGGTGTTGTGGCGTCCATATAGGCCGACACGACCGCATATGAAGTGGCAACTTAGGAAGATTTAAATAATATTACATGATTTTTTAAATATGCTATAATATTTAGTTTTTTTTTTCATTTTAATTATAATTTTATTCTATTTTATCTTTATAATTTAAAATTAGAATTTTGTTTTAATTTCTCACTATAAAAAAATACGTTGTTTCTAACTAACGAATCAACGGATCCGTCTGTTGATGACAATTTCTATTAGAGGTCAACGGATAAACTAAAACGATCAACGAGTTAATATCCGTTAGAATCCGTTGCGATTAGCAACGGACCCCAACAAACTATATCCGTTACCAGTGTCCGTTGAAGGACCATTGTAAACCCCAAAAAAAGCCAACGGATGCCTATTATACATCGCAACGGCCGTCCGTTGTAAATTGTAACGGATGTCCGTTGGAATTGGGACTTTTGAGGTTTTCGTTGGGATATTTCAACATTGCTTTCCAACGAGAATCCGTTGTAATTTTCAACGGGTATCCGTTGAAATTCCTACCGGAAATCCGTTGAAAAAGATACTATTTAATGATCAAAATCAAGGTTTCTACCACCAAGCTATCAACAAACAAAGATATTTTTATAAAAATGTCATCTTCTTCTAATAGAGATATATGTAGATCGAGATAGTGGATGTATAGAAGAAAATATCCCGTAACCGAAGAAATTACTCAAAAATTCTTGCACAGATTAGAGTAGTTCATGAGTTTTGCATCGATTCAAACTTTGTGTCAAGAACGCGGGACAATGTTACGTCCCTGCAAAAGATGCAAAAATATGAAGTATCGAAGTCAAGATATTGTTTGCAAACACCTTTACAAGGTGAAATTCGTAGAGAATTACGAAATTTGGTTATTTCATGGCAAAAATTGTGGCGTTAGAGATATTGTGCAAGAAGCATACGAAATAGAAAAGAATGAAAAAGTTGTTTATGAAACATCGACGACCAATCCATATGTGGAAATGGTGTTAGATATTTTTCCTGGAGTTGTTCATGATAAACAACTGCACAAAGAAGGTACAGATATGTAAGTGGTTCGATCCAACCATATAATATCTCAGTCTCGTTGGATTAAAGGCAATGCTTTTTTAGATGTAAATGGTTCGATCCAACCGTAGGACGTGGTACACAAAAAAATCGATGGGGAGGAATTGATATCAATCCGGCACAACAATATTGTAAGTATCCATTCATCACAATAGATCAAACATACCAACTATGTTACGTGCAATATCCAACAACATTGAAACGTCGAAGAGAGGAGTGATGGGTTGTTGTAAAGATCAAGTCACGGGGAGTTATAAGCACATATAAAAATGAATATCCGTTGCAAACCAATAATCCAGAACCGATATGATTAATTGATACATACAATCGGGAGGAGATTCTCGCAATGACAGATATAGATGGAGAATGCATGCGCGATTATGAAGACGTTGAATCGAAAAATGCAGAAGATGAAAACGACGATGAATTCAATGAGAAAATGAAGGAAGACTCACCATTCGAAGAATCTACCGAAGAAGATGTGAATTATATAGTTGTAATGTATATTTTTTTAATTTATCTTTTATTGAACTAAATATATTCAAATATTGAAACATTAAATTTGATCAACACTTAGTAAATTTTCAGGTATTATAAATTATCAACAGGCATCCGTTGAAACATTATAACGGATGTCCGTTACCACCTTTAAGCGGCCAACGGATGTCCGTTACAAATATTCAGACCACTAACGGATACTGTTAGAAATTTCCAACGGGTATCCGTTGCCCTTTTCAACGGATGCCCATTAGCGTGTGTCATCATGGCTAGGCTACCACTGCAACATTGGTTAATGTTCTCAACGGGCATCCGTTGGAAATTGCAACGAATGCCCGTCGCAAAAGGAGACGAAACGACGTTTTGGCGTCCGTTACCTCGGGAATGAAATTTTCAACAAACATCCGTTAGAAATGCTATCGGATGCCCATTGGAAACTCAAGCGTCGCGTCAATTAACTGCGTCCGTTGAGTTGACATATTTTCCAACGGGCATCCGTTGGCATATCCAACGGATGCCTGTTGGAAATTTCTATATATATTAAACGTTGAACAGTTCATTATTCAACACAATTTCAAATCCAAAATCCTCTCAAACACAAAACCCCAAACACTTAAACACTTATACACAATACAAAATGAGAGCGAGACAATTTATCGGTTGTGGTGGTATGTTGGCGGGTTCAGCTGGAGCCTTGCCACCACCTCCACCGCCACCATATCATTCACCTATATCGACACCGCCGATATTTAATGAAGAAGATGATATAGTGGACATAGACGCTTTGATCGATTGTTTTGAAGAGCGCCCTACCGTCCCGATCATTGACCCCGAACGTCCTGACAGGACGTTATGGTAAGAGAGTAATTATATACTTTGGATTATATTTATTTATAAATATTATCTAATAATTTGATTTTCACTTGCATGTTTGATGTGGATGATGTTCTGAAACATACAAACAACAACATCATCCAAGGATCGCTATAAGATTGTTTGTATTATTCCTGACGCCAGAAGTTATACACCACAGATAATGGTGTGCATTCATCGTAAATAAAATTTTATATATATACAATTTAACTTTTCAATTGATATATATTTTAGTAACTAATTTATCTTAATTTAATTTTGCAGCGCGCGTATAGATATAGATAATAGAAGAAAGACACATCGCGTGTCTATACTGTTTGGATGCGCCACATGCAAACCCGATATAAAACGTCCATAATGCATTAAAAATTATAAAATCAATATTTAGACTATACTTGAATAATCATTTGTACACAAGCCATTCTAAAATGACAATATTATTAGACTAAAGAAAAGTTAAAACATACATTCATTCATAGAATAATACAAGGGCGACTCACTTTTTGGAGTTGTGCAAGTACATTTTTTTTCTTCTAGGATGGAGAATTGCACCATAATTTATATAAATAAGAGCAGATGACAAAAGAATACTAAAAAATAATCTAGAATAAATAAATAAAAAATGTAAAAATTTGGATAAAAATGTATAATATAAAATACAGAATTTCAAAACCCTCGGAGCTGTTCGTCTTGGTGAGAAATAGATTTAACAGAGCCATTTTCGGACATAGAATCAATATCAGATCTTCTGGAAGATCTTGAAGAACCTCCTCCGACAGAATCTTTGGATTTTTTTCTTTTAGATTTCTTCGGAATCCCAGAAAGATTGTTGCTGTTGTGTCGTGATGAAGAATCTTCGTTTGGATCGGAAATATGTTCTTTAGATCTCCTCGATGATGATGAAGCTTTGTTTGAAGAAGAAGAAGAATGTCTTTTAGGTTTTGTCGGAGATCCACATGCTGATTTTTTTGAAGATTTTGGAATGTTTGGAAGATCTCTCGTCCGACCACTTTCCGATGAACATTTCGCCGGAGATTCATTTGCGAATTCACCTGACTTGAACTCATTCATCTTGTTCCGCCAATAACATATAATACAAAAAAAAAACAGGGTTTTTGTTTTGTTAGTCTTCTCTTCTCTTGTAATTAAAAAAGAGATTAATATATATATAGTAATTTATAACAAAATTTTGCATGTATTTGCATGTAATTTATAACAAATACATGCAAAAATTTGCATGTATTTTTTTAAGAGATGTAAAACGGAGAAGAGAATATATATATATATATATATATATATATTGTTCCACCAATAACATATAATTTAAAATAAAAACAGGGTTTTTGTTTTGTTAGTCTTCTCTTCTCTTGTAATTAAAAAAGAGATTAATATATATATAGTAATTTATAACAAAATTTTGCATGTATTTGCATGTATTTTTTTCTTTAATAGATGTAAAACGGAGAAAAGAATATATATATATATATATATAATATATACCCAGCTTGGGGCAGTAGCGGAGGGACCATCGCAGCCAATGTGGGCGACATGCTTTACGTTCGTTGGATGTCCGATTTTCATCTCTGGTTCCTTCTCACTCTCTGTTCCATTCATACACAATTAACGATTCTTTATATATACATATATATATATATATATGTGTATGTATATAAATATACATGATTGTATATATATCATGAAGCAAAATAGAGATTAACGTACCAAAGACTTGAGAGATGTAACGTAGGCCTTTCAAGAGGCTTTTCATCTTGTAGCTCGACATGATCCTTTTGTATGTATGTATGTGTGTATATATATATATATATATCTATATATATATCTCCCTCTCCCTCTTGATCTGTGGAAAGAGACCCCCAAATCTCTATGGAAAAATTGTATCTTTATAATCTCAAAACTCCATAAATCTCTGGAGAGATGAACAAACGATCCATAAATCCATGATTTTCCCCATAAACAAAAAAAAAATTGAATAAAAATTGAAACTTTAGATAATAAATGAAAAGATTTTAGGAGAAACAAGAAAATATAATAGAATTATTGATGGGTTCTTGTATTCAAAGAAGAGGAACACAAGCCCAGAAGAATTAAGACAAATGATAAATAAATAAATAAAAAGAAAAAGAAAAAACTAAATGGTTCTGAGAGAGAGGGAGAGGTGAAAGGGAAACATGTCTGTTTGTTTTTTAACCAATATTTTCGTTAATCCGATGGCTAAAGCTTTTTAAATTATTTTTAAAAAATATATATATTTTCAAGTTGTGTAGAATATTAAATTAACCAGAAACAGAAAATATAAAAAAAGCAAAGGAGGAGATTCTTTATTTTTTCTTTTAAAGTCATCTTTTTTTAAAACCATCCTATTTTTAGCCTATGATCCACTTTAAATCAAGTCTTTCTTTTTCAATGCACGTTTAGTTTTTTACAAGAAATATTAAATAGATCACAAAATATACAATGATTATACTATTACAAATTATTAAACAAATACAATACATATCATAATGCCTACTTTAAAAAATTAACTAAATTGATAGTTTAGCATATTATATATATATGTATATTTATTAGATATGATATAGTTTTGAATCGGAGTAATATCATAAATATCTTCGTAGGGCTAAAACATTTCAAAAATACCCTCCTAAATCTGATGGAAAAAAATTGGAGAAAATATATGCCCTTATATTTTGTTACTGAAAAACACATACGGAGGAGGGAAAAACAAATTTGAGATGAGAGAAAGACAAATTTGAGAGGAGGGAAACAAAGTTCAGAGCTATTTTCTTCCATTTTCGAGTCATTTCCTTCCATTTTCGAACGATTTCCTTCCATTTTGAGTGTTTTGCAGCAATTTTCGAGCGATTTCCAACGATGTTTTAGCCAATTTCAGCGATTCCAAGCGTTTTCAGTGATTTCGAGGAATTTCCAGCGATTTTTAGTGATTTTCCGGCGATTTGTAGGCGATTTCCAACGATTTCGAACGATTTTCGGCGATTTCTGGCGATTTTGGGTTGCATTGGGTCACAGGGTCGAACTGGATCATAGGGTCGAACTGGGTCGCAGGGTCGAACTGGATCGCAAGATCGAACTGGTTCGCAGAGTCGCAGAGTCACATGGTCGCACTAGGTCGCAGGGTCGAACTGGATCGTAGGATCGAACTGGTTCGCAGAGTCACATGGTCGCACTAGGTCGCAGGGTCGAACTGAATCGTAGGATCGAACTGGTTCGCAGAGTCGCAGAGTCACATGGTCGCACTAGGTCGCAGGGTCGAACTGGGTCGCAGGGTCACAGGATCGGACTGGGTCGAGTTGGATCGCAGATCATAGGATCGGATTAGATCGGTGGATCGCAGGACCGAATTGGATCGCAAAGATATTTTTGAAATATCCACATTTATAAAGATATTTTTTAAATTAATTTTTTTTTGTTCGGAAAAGTATTTTTGAAGTTTTTATCGTACGAGATATTTTTGAAATTGCCCTTTTAAACCCTTTATCCATATAAATTTGGAGTATACATATCTTCTTCTACATAGAATGAATGCTTATTAGAAATTACAATATTATTGAAGAAAGTAATGGAAACGAAAGCAAAAATATAAAATTATATTTTGTATTCTCTTTCGTAAAAAGAATGAATAAGAAGCATCACATAGCCAAAGAGCCACAACTTGTTTATAACATTAAAGAGTTGAATGAATCAGTGTGAAACTCTGAATCAAATACACAAAAAAGAAAAAGAAAAAAAAAGAAAAAAAGATATATATATATATATATATATTGTCGTCAAGAGAGATTTGAAGGCTTTTATGCTCATTCGGATTTGTAACATTTCATTGCTTCTTCTTAGCCTCCTGCAAACACAATACAAAACAAATCCATCACTTCTACTAAACAAAGAGCTCTAAAGGTTGATCTCTTGAATTAAAAAAAAAAATCGTGCCATTTTAACTAATTACTACAAAACTACGCGTCATTCTAATACAAAGCATTTCTATTGAAAAACAAAAAAAAAACTACAACCATTTTAACTGAATAAACCGAATTCCTCGAATTAACCAAATAACCCGAATAACCAGATTCGAATTAGAACCCAAATAAGCCGTTAAAATCTGAATTGGAATTAGAACCCTAATAATCTATTAAAATTAAAACTGAATAACCCACTAAAGTTAGAGCTTAATTTAGCCAAATTATTAGAATATCTCGACCTGAATAACCCGAACTATTTCGATATCATTTCTTCAGAATCCGAATAACCCACTAAAGTTAGAGCAGATTACTAGAATATCTCAACCTGAATAACCCGAACTATTTCGATTTTTTCGAAATCATTTCTAAAAATCAAAGAATCCGAACCGAAATCCAAAATGACCATCATTCATGTACGAGAAGTTACCTTTCGCAAGAATTTCTCGTGGATCCTCAACGCTTCTCTACACGCCTTTTTAGCGTCGAGATTACCGGCAATGTCACCCAATATCTGCCAAATTAACGGGTAAAAAACCAAACTTTTCATTTAAAAAAGAAAAAAAAAATCGAGTCTTTCGGAATAGAGAGAGACCTGAACGACGTCGTCTAAGCCTTTGGCTTCCTTCAAAAGACGTTTGTTTTTGGTCTCAAGAACACTGGCTACCACAAAAACAGCAAGAGTTTTGTGTTGCTCAATCTGACCACTCTTCACATGCTTTCTCTCAAACTTACCACATTGCTTCAGTATCTTAGGGTTTGCTTCGGCTGCGTTGCTGTTTTCCGGTTCTTCGTATGATGCGAACATTCGCGGATTGTATTCCATCGCCCACATCAGCTGAAACCAACATCTATCTCATACCCTCATTACCAAATCTCAAAAGAAACAAACTTTTAAATCAACAATCGAATCTTGATTAATACGTAATCGATCGAACAAATGCCCAGATGAATTCTCGGGGTTAAATCATTAACAGCGTGTCGTCATGTTACCTCCCAAAGGTATAAGGCGTCCATGAAGGAAAATTCTCTCCTAAAAAGTACCATCAGCATCCTTATAGCAAACAGATATTCTCCGCCGTCAAGATCCTCTGCCAAATTAACGTATCATTAGCGTTTTTAACGCATTTCACATGCCCACAAACAATTGGGTCGTGAGAAATCGAGATTTTTGCTGATAATTTATCATATGATATAAAGTTTTATAGTTAAGCTTAATAAACTAGCTATGCCTAATGATGCAGCAAAGATGAATGGAAAGAGTACCGAGGTGTTGATGGAGCCGAGGATTAACAGTTCTAATGATCTGCGAGAGAACACCGAGTTGAGTCTGGACACCCATTGATGTCGTTGTTGCCCTAAAATTTTCTCTCTGAAAAATTTCAAGAAACCCTAAAAAATTCAGGAAAAACAATTACTCGGGGATTGATAACATAACAACAAAAGTTATTCTCAAGCTCACTAGTCTTCGCATCGCACGCTCAAAGCACCAAAAGGCATCAGCTTCATTCTCAAGAAGGATTATCATTGGCGAACATATATCGTTCATTCCTGCAATTGACGATATATGAATATTTCATTATTTCAGAGGGATTTCTTGTAAATGGTCAATCATTCAGTCGATCTACCTTGGACATAACCAATATCAGGATTCAACCATGTATACACCGCAAGAACATCCCACAGTCTTGCTTGATTACCATCATTCTCATAAAAGCAGAGATATCGATCTGTTCTGACCACGTCAAGACCTGCAAAAGGGTTTAACTTTAGGTATTACAAATGCTTAAAATCATATAGATTGTTCAATCATATTTGAATATAAAGATTTTTATACAAGTAGATATACCGATTTGATGCAAAGAAAGCATCCACTGAAGCACTCTTTGGTCTGAAATAGCGGTTTTCACAAGCCACCCTTGAGTTTCCGCGTAAGAATCCTCTATTGGTTGCCCATTTTCCGCAACCACTGGCAATGAGATTAGCCTCCCAGTACCAATGACAGGAACCATATTCTGGCATTCTTCTTTCCACGCGCTGTACTGCTCCCTTAGAAGATCAGTGTGGTGAGATTATTAGCCATAAAGGGAAATGACGGAAAAAACATAAAGCACCCAACCCAACCGTCGATCATAAAACGTAAAGTGAATTGCAGCAAAGTAGACAAGAGTACCTCCTTCGAGTCCTCAGTTTGGTTCTTTCTTCAAATGTGCTGTTTGGATCATAACATCCTAACAAAAACTCCCACACCGCTCCCTTGATCGAGGGATGGACGCCCTGACAACGAAAACAAGTCAACATTAAGAAGAAAAAGATAGATTATTTCGCCAAGTAAACTTACCCCACGCTGTATCCGTCTCAGCACTTTTTCCATATCCAAACACCCATCTTCTGTAAACGCAGCGTGCCATCTTCTTGCACTAAGAGTTTTGCCTGCCTGTGAACATAAAGTGATCATTTTCAAGATATCACAATCCTAAACAATATAAAGAATTTGTCGATCCCTAAACGAAAAAGAACGATCTTGAATCTGAGAGCTCATCGAATTCCAAAATATGGGTGAAATTCTAAATCTGATGAGAACCCAATACGTGTTAAGCCTTAAACTATGAGATAATCCAATCAGACAAACCAAACAATAAAGAGGAATCCTTACAAGATGTGTCAATTCCAAACAAAACGATCAACCTTCAGCATCGAATTCTAAGGCTTGAAAACGAATAAAAAACTATGAATCTGATGAGAACTTGAATACTTCCAAATGCCCATATCATCAGAATTCCTAATACTTGAGATCAAAGGCTATGAAATGTGATTTCAATCAAGAAGATGAACAGTAAGAAAACAAACCCTAGATTTAAATCGGGTCTTCGGGACATCTGATTGGCATTCAGGTCTAATTGGATAGAAACCTTGCAAATCCTCTCCTCCTGATTTCCACATGAATCCGCAGCAAACCATTCAACTTCTTCTTCTCCCTAAGATTCGGTCATTTCCAGAGAATTCACTCCCACAATAATTTCATTACCACCACTCAATCCAACAGAGAGAGAAAATTAAGGGAAAACTTCGACAACTCGGCAAAAAATACACGTGTTTGACAAAATATGGTATATTGAATTTCCGGGTTTCCGTTATTTTCCTACTTTTCAACTAAACTCCATTAATGGAAACAACAAAGCTTCGGGAGCACGATCTATGCTCTTCCCATTTTTTTTTTAAAATCCTTTACAACTTTCAATATCTGGGCCTTACCGAATCTTCTACGTACAAAGATATCTGAATCGAATGAATGATCCAGATGATAAATCCGTCGTTCCTTCGAGCATGGAGTGTCGTTTATGCTTTTGTTCGATCGATTTCCGAGGGAGAGATTTTAAAATTGACGAAGAACAATGGGGTTATTGGAGAGCTAGGAGGAGCACGCCTGAGTAATGGCACCATCACCGACGTTAAGTCTGCCGTTAAAGTTGACGACCACCGTTAAGTCAGAATATAAGCTAACGACGCCGTTTTATAGCAGTACGCTATTTTAACTGAGCTTCCTGTTATTGGGCTTTCTTAGATTGTTAAAGGCCCATTATGTATGGGCTTTTTGTTAAAGGCCCATTATGTATGGGCTTTCTTAGATTGTTAAAGGCCCATTACGTATGGGCTTTCTTTTGCCTCAGAATTTAAAACCCTAATTGCTGTTTGGTGCTTATATCTTCTCTCAGGCAAACCCTAGAAGGGTTCTTCTTCCTTTACTTAGCTGCCCGTCGTCCGCTTTCCTCTCTGAGCTTCGAGCGATCTGCCAATTTGATCAAATGGTGAGCTTCTGATGATACTGTCCTTTTTCCCGATGTTCTTAGATTCCTGAAATTTCTGATTTGGTCCACTTATTCGTTTGCATCAAATATTTGTTGAATCCTTTTTTTTTTCTCGAATTTGTAATGTTTTCGCATCTTCTTCTATGTCTACTCGTTTTTTATAGAATGTTTTCTTCTAATATACCATCGAATTTGTGGATTTTCGATTTTTGAGTAGGCGTTCAAGAGGTATGTTGAGATAGGAAGAGTGGCTCTTGTCAACTACGGCAAGGATTACGGAAGGCTTGTCGTGATCGTCGACGTCGTCGACCAAAACAGGGTAATTTCATTTCCTCATCTAAATTACAGTTTCCATTAGTTTCCTTGAGGAAAACATTTTTTATCTTTGATTTCGGATAGTATTTGTGTCAGTTCTATCTTCTGGATTAGTACACGATCACATTATTGTTCAAATATTAGCCTTATGTGATGCTTGTCACTGTTTGATAGTCTGGATGGGCTTATTTTATTTCAGATACCATTATTAGCTAAAGTTTTTGAATGTAACCAGTTTAGGTATAGAGTTTACAGAGGTGATTTTGGAAAATATAGATAATTAATTTATCGAGTTCCTGAAATCTCTGTCCATCATCATGTATAGGCTCTGGTGGATGCCCCAGATATGGTGAGGACCCAAATGAATTTGAAGAGGTTGTCTCTGACTGATATCAAGATTGATATCAACAGGGTGCCTAAGAAGAAGAGTTTGGTTGAGGCAATGGAAAAAGCTGGTGAGTATTATTGATTAACCATTGAAAAGGATTTGCTTTGGTTTTGGGTCATTGTCTGATGAGATTGAACCCAAAATGGATTTGGCAGATGTGAAGAACAAATGGGAGAACAGTTCCTGGGGAAGGAAATTGATTGTGCAGAAGAGAAGGGCTTCGCTTAACGATTTTGACAGGTTCAAGATCATGTTGGCTAAAATTAAGGTCAGTAGTACCCTTTAGACATCATTCGATATCTCGTTTTTATTAGATGTTTAAGGAAAGAATAGTAGACATTACTCTCTATGATGATAAGTTTTGTGGGTAGGAATGGAAATATGAAAAGCAAAACAAACAACAATGAATAATCAATAGGGTGATTGTAAATTTACATAACAAGTGGTGTTAAATGTGCAGAGGGCGGGTGTTGTTAGACAGGAACTTGCTAAGCTCAAGAAAGAGACTTCTGCCTGATTATTATCTTTTGGGTTTTCTGTTTGTGTGATTACTTTTTAAATTTTGAAACTTTGGACTTTGTTTTTTATTTATTTTTATTTATTTTGTTGTTGGAGAAAATGAAAATTTTGCTCTCTTTCTTGCTTTTTGATCTCTTTTATATCAAAATAATATAATATAGTAAATAAGGGTTTTAGTCAATGGATCCAAATCATATAATATAGGAAATCATGGACTGATTTGGATCAATCTTTTCCATTTGTAGAACTTACAAATTAGGGTTATGTTGAATGTATCCAATATACCCAATCGTTCTCCAATCTCTGTGAAATGGAACATAACATTTTGGTACCAATCTTCACACTAAGTTAATAAAAACAATATAATATTTTGTTGGGCTAATTAGGACTGAACAAATATTGAATGTTCAAATTGAACAAACATGAATAATTTGGATTCAAAAGGTTCTCAAGATACCAACAAGCCAAAATTTAAGGTTCAAATTTTTGTATTCATTAAATTTTCGATTTTATTACTCATGTTTGTATTTATAAATTTAGATATAAAAGAAATTGTCGGATATTTCTTTTGAATCTAAAATTGTTAAGAAAAGATTAATGAAGATATTGATAGTTCATCAAATAAAATTGTTAACTAATAAACTAACCTCCATGCTAATTATTCATATATAGTTTTAATGATATATTAGATTTATTATATTTTTATTATTTATAATTTGAAATTTGTATTTTAAGTGTGGTAGTGATAAATGTTTATCTATGTATTTTATATAAATATTTTGAATAATTGACAGTAATATTTATAATTATATTTAACGAATTGTCGGATTCAATTATTTATATTTAATTTTTTCATCATTAGAATATTTTAGTTTTCAATTTGATACATATTATATAATCAAATATAAATATTTTGAATATTTTGTCTATATAAAGCTAATCCATTAACAACTCTTGCCAAGTGACAACTATATCAAAATATTAATAAGAATATACCACCATTGTAGAATAAGGGGATTTCCATTAGAAAAGAAAATTTGTTAGGAGAATATTTTGGAGAATATTATTATAGATTACATTTTTTACAGTATCTCTATATTTGTTAAGTTAGCATATTATTCTAGATTACAATCTCTACAGTATCTTCATATTTTTTAAGTCATCCTTGTATATATACGTTGTACATCATTTATCAATTCAAGTAATCTTTTCACAAACTCTCTTTGCTTATATGGTATCAGAGCACCAAGTCGTAAGACAATTACCCTAATTTTTTTTCTTCTTTCTGCCGATGTCTCCTTCTTCCTCTATGGCTACCGACGGCAACAAGTCGGGCATTCCCTAAGCAAGTGACGTGGTCACCCCCTACAACTCCGCCAACCCTCTTTTGACTTTCATCCATGTGAATGTTTCTAACGTCACCAAACTCAAGGTGACAAACTATCTTACATGGAACATTCAGATTCGAGCCATCCTTCAAGGATACAACATTGACAGGTTTCTAGATCATGCCCTCGCTTCAGCGGCGACTCTCATAGTCAATAACAATGTCGTCGCGAATCCGGCCTATGGCCCATGGTTTCGTCAAGATCGACTGATTTTCGCGACCATCCTTGGATCGATTCGATCTCTTGTCAGGCGCTCATTGCCTCCGTTTCCACTTCCGGTGAAGCTTGGGCCACTTTGGCCTCCACGTATGGTCGTTCGAGTCGCAGCCATCTCAAACAGATCAAGGATCAAATGAAACACCACACCAAGGGCATTAAGACAATTGATGAGGCTGATCTCCTCATTGCGGAACCGGTCTCCTCGGCCCTACCCATCACTGCCAATCACGTTCAACAAAAACCACGTCCATCTTGGCGCTCGGACTTTCGTGGTCTCGTCGAAAATCGTGGCCCGTTCGCACATCGTTTTTCTTCCCGTGGAGATCCCTCACGTGGCTACCAAGGAAAGTGCCAGCTTTGTGGTGTACATGGTCATAGTACCCGCCGCTGCAATCTCTTTCGTCCATCCCATGGACCGTCGGCGTCCTCACAGATCCCTCGCAACGCCTCCCCGTGGCCACCAAGTGCTCATCACGCCACACTTTCCTCGGAGGCGTCTCCAACTTGGATTGTTGATTCCGGAGCTTCTCACCACGTCACATCTGATCTAGCCAATCTTGCCATTCATTTTCCATACATGGACATATTGAAAAAAAAAACTCAAACAGAGTTTTAACAATAGAAGAGGAAGTGCTCATCACGCCACACTTTAAATTGCAGTTTTCTCCTAACAAAAACTGCAATTTATTATATATTATGAATGGCATTGATATCTAAGCATATATGAAATGAAATATGTATCTACTTTGTAGGGTTTAAACCAAAATATTACCAAATGAACTAAAATGAGGTTTGGCAAGATGTTGACATAAATATAAATTATAGGGTTTGATTGGTGGAATCGTTCCGTTTGCGTTTGTAATTGACAACGTTTTTGTCGGTGATTAGTGATGTTTTGTTTCATTTTGTCTGACTTGTGGAATCGTTGTGTATGGTAACGATTGCGAGTCGTTGCGATTTAAAGTTAATGTTAGAAAGCTGTTGCGGTTGCATTATGAACAAAATTACCAAATTAGACATCAATTGTTAATAAAAGAATTTATTTAAATTTTATTCATTTTGTGTACACTTTTAAATATAACGTCGAAGCTTTAGAATCAATTAAAAAAGGTTGAAAATTATTAATATAATATATATATACATAAAAATACATATACATATATATATGTAACGATTAATATAACCTATAATAGAAACTTCAAATAAATTTATCAAAACATAATCAATATTAAATAATACAAATCATAATAAAAAAATTTGTCTAATCATCGGAGAGATCTCAACAAAATCTTTTCATTTTCATGAAATATAATCCACATGCAGTCGACATAAGGTAGCAAGTACTTCTTCAAACTTATTTGTCACGATCCACTGAAAACCTTGAAAATCGATGCTACGACTCTCTACGATCTGTTATGTCCCAATATCTTCAAAGTCATACCCGAAGTCACCTCATCATTCACTTTATGAAATTCTTGGAGTCCAAGCTCCTTTAGTTTTCTAAAAAACCTAAACACATATTTTCTCATGCTTAAAAAATGAAGACATTGTTCATCACTCCTATACATCAGTTAATGCATAATCCATAGTCTTCACTCTAATTTTTGATAATAATGTATTGAAAATGAATAGTTTGTTGATCATCTTTTGATGACCATCTTTTAATAAATAAGTTGATACAAATGAATAGTTTGAACATATTTGATGAAATTGAGATAGTTCGTGGTCAAAGAAAATGTATTGAAAACAAGTGATTCTTTGATGTTTACCTCTCCATAATTTGATTAATGCAATAAATCTTTGAAATAGATATAATGTTTTATGTAGGCTAGTGATTATATCACAATTATATATAAAGTGTTTTGTTAATTAATATATAATTATATTTATATATCTGTATAATGTGTTGTCTTAATAGCTATACATACGTTGTATTTTTAATTAGTATGGAAATTTATTAGTATAAATATATATAATATGATTGTTATTTCATTAGTGAACCATAGTGACAATGTTTGTTGTTTACATATTTTACATGTGCATTTTCCCTGTAAAAAAATAATTAACATATTATTAGTTGTAATTGAATGGAAACACATTTATAATATAAATTCAGTTTATTTTTGAAAGTTAAGATTATAGGTTTTAATTTGATTTCTTACTCCATTATTGGTTTTTTTGTCTGTCGGATTCGTGTCCTTCATGCTAATATTGATTATTTAAGGACTTTTATGATTGATTTTGTCATGTTGTCGGTATCATCATTGGCTCAAACTATGTTCTGAATAGTTAAAAGAAGAGTTTCAATGTCTGATAAATAAGAAATTATGAATCAATTGCTTTCACCATTTTCCTGTCTTCCTTTGGAACATCCAATTTTAGTTGTTATGCATTTTCTGTGTCTGTTTTTCTTGTAGATGTTAAAGCCTTTCTTTGAAGCTTTATTCGTTATTACTTGTGAACAATCATACTTGGAGAGGTTTATTCTTCCAAGCGAAGAACTTGCCATGGACACAGGCGATTGGAGAACTCAAATACCCCGTGATTCACGCCAAAAGATGGTCAACAAAATGTAAGTTATTATGATAACTTGGATAGTTTGAACGTATTTGATGAAATTGAGATAGTTCGTACTCAAAGAAAATGTATTGAAAACAAACTGATTCTTTGATGTTTAGCTCTCTATAATGTGATTACTGCAAAAAATCTTTGAAATAGATATAATGTTATATGTCAGCTAGTGATTATATCATAATTATATATATAGTGCTTTGTTAATTAATATATGATTATATGTATATATCTATATAATGTGTTATCTTAATAACTACACATACGTTGTATTTTTTAATTAGTATGAAAATTTATTAGTATAAATATATATAATGTGATTGTTTAGTGAACCATAGTAACAACGTTTGTTGTTTACATATTTACATTTGCATTTTCCGTGTAAGAAAATAATCAACATATTATTAGTTGTAATTGAATGAAAACACATGATTGTTATTCACTTTTTTTTATATCATACATTTACTTTTGATTCGTTAAATATTGAGTTTCTAAATGTTATTTGTTTCTTCAAAAACTATGATTGTTCAACTTATAATATATAATGGTAGAAAAAAGGGCGTGGAAGCTCTTTCAAAACATGTAAATGGGTTTTTTTACGAAAATATAAATCGTATATAGGTTGAAATATATCTTACTTTTTAACAAGAGAGGGTACACCGATGAAGATGAAGAGTTTGTGTTGTTGTATGAGAGATGTTGGATAAGTTTGCATCATCATCACTAGTATAGAACATATGCGTATCAATTGGTCAAGCGTTTTCCATATGAAACCACATGCGATTGATGACGAAAGATGTGAGAATGATATCGACATGGATGATGACATAGGTAATCCATTTCACTATCCAAATTTACATATATGAGAAACTTAGTGTGAAACGCCATTGTCGATTATTATAAATAGGTTGCAGTGTTATTATTAGAGTTTATCTATGGGTTTTGTTGCAAAATACTCGAGACAAAAATTTGCGATTTCCTTGTTTATACACATGTTTACTTAGGATTAGACGATTGAGCAAACTGATTACAATGGTATAACATAAAATATTAATTGTTTTCATAACAGGTTTAGACATATATGACAATGACAATCAACTCGACGAACATGAAAAATGAATAGTTTAAACGTATTTAATGAAATTGAGATAGTCACTGCTCAAAGAAAACTTATTGAAAAACAAACTCATTCTTTGATGTTTAGTTCTCTATAGTTTGATTAATGCAAAAGTCTTTGAAATAGATATAATGTTTTATGTAGGCTAGTGATTATATCATAATATATACATAAAGTGTTTTATTAATTAATATATAGTTGTATATATATATATATATAATGTGGTGTTAATAGCTACACATATGTTGTATTTTTTAATTAGTATGAAAATTTATTACTATATACATATATATAATGTGTTTGTTATTTCGTTAGTGAACCATAGTAACAACGTTCACTCTTTACATATTTACATTTGTATTTTCCGTGTAAAAAAATCAATGTATTATTATTAGTTGTAAATTAATGAAAACACATTTTATAATATAAATTTATTTTATTTTTAAAAGTTAATATTGTATTTTAATTTTAGTTGTTTCGAAATTCTTTAATTGATACAAATTTTACAATATATTATTATTCATTTTTTATATCATATATTTACTTTTGATTCATTAAATATTGAGTTTTTAAATGTTATTTATTTTTTCAAAAAGTATGATTGTTCAACTTATAATATACAATGGTAGGAAAAAGGGCGCGGAAGCTCTTTCAAAACATATAAATGGTTTTTTTACGAAAATATATATATCGTATATAGGTTTAAACATTTATCTTCCTTTGGGATTTCCTTATTTATACACAGGTTTACTTAGGATTAGACGAGTGAGCAAACTGATATAATAAAAATTACAATGGTATAACATAAAATATTAATTGTTTTTATAACAAGTTTAGACATATATGACAATGATAATCAAGTCGATGATCATGAAAAATGAATAGTTTGAACATTTTTGATGAAACTGAGTTAGTCTTTGCTGAAAGAAAATATATTGAAAACGAACTGATTTTTTGATGTTTAGCTCTATATAATTTGATTAATACAATAAATCTTTGAAATATATATAACATTTTTATGTAAGCTATGTGATTATATAATAATTATATATATAAAGTGTTTTGTTAAATAATATGTGATTATATGTATATATCTATATATTGGGTTGTATTAATAGTTATACATATGTTATGTTGTTTAATTAATATGAATATTTATTAGTATACATATATATATAATGTGTTTGTTATTTACTCAGTGAACCGTAGTAACAACATTCGCTTTTACATATATACATTTGCATTTTCTATGTAAAAAAAATAATCAACGTATTATTAGTTGTAAATTAATGAAAACACATTTTCTAATATAAATTTATTTGATTTTAGAAGTTAATATTGTATTTTAATTTTAGTTGTTTCGAAATTCTTTAATTGATACAAATTTTACAATATATTATTATTCACTTTTTTTATTTCATACATTTACTTTCGATTTATTAAATGTTAAGTTTTTAAATGTTATTTATTTCTTCAAAAAGTATAATTGTTCAACTTATAATATACAATGGTAGGAAAAAGGGCGTGGAAGCTCTTTTAAAACATATAAATGAGATTTTTTTTACGAAGATATATCGTATAGAGGCTGAAACATTTATCTTCCTTTTTAACAACGGAGGGTACACCGATGAAAAAAGATGAGTTTGTGTTGTTGTATGGTAGATGTTGGAGAAGATGACATCATCATCACCAGTATAGAATATATGCGTATCAATTGGCCAAACGTTTTTCTATGAAACCGCAAGCGATTGACGACGAAGGATGTGAGAAGGGTATCGACATGGATGATGACATAGGTAATCCATTTCACCATCCAAATCATATACGAGAAACTTAGTGTGAAATGCCATTGTCGATTGCTATGGATTATTATTATTATAGTTTATCTATGGGTTTTGTTGCAAAATACTCGAGAAAAAATTTGGGATTTTCTTGTTTATACACATGTTTATTTAGGATTAGACGAATGAGCAAATTGATATAATAAAAATTATATTCGTATAGCATAAAAATTAATTGTTTTCATAACAGGTTTAGACATATATGACAATGATAATCACGTCGATAATCATGAAAAATTAATAGTTTCAACGTATTTTGATGAAATTGGATAGTCCCTGCTTAAGGAAAATGTATTGAAAACAAGTTGATTCTTTGATTTTTAGTTCTTTATTATTTGATTAATGTAATAAATCTTTGAAATAGATATAATATTTTTAGGTACACTATGTGATTATATAATAATTATATATATAGTGTTTTGTTAAATAATATGTGACTATATGTTTTTTTTTACAATTTTTAAAATATATTAATCACTTGTTTTGTTATATCATACATTTACTTTTAATTTGTTAAATATTGTGTTTTTAAATGTAAATTGTTCTTCAAAAACTATAATATATACAATGGTAGGAAAAAGATCGTGAAAGATCTTTTAAAAAACATAATTGGGTTTTTTACGAAAATATATTTCATATATTGGTTGAAAACATTTATCTTCCTTTTTTAACAGTTTGAATAGAACGTCGAATCATCTTCAAACTGAGGGTACACTGATGAGAAAGATGAGTATTTGTCTAAACGTCATAATCACAATTATAGAATAGATATGTAACAATTGTCCATGCATTCTCTATGAGCAACCACAAGCGATCGACAACGAAAGATGTGAGAATGGTATGGAAATGGATGATGATAGAGGTAATCCATTTCACTATCCAAATTTACATATATGAAAAACTTAGTTTGAACGCCATTGTCGATTGTTATAGATAGGTTGTGGTGCTATTATTAGAGCCGAGTGATCAATTATGTTGTAAAATACTCGAGACTTAAATCTGAGGTTTCTTTGTTATACACGTGTTTACTTAGGATTAGATGATTGAGCAAGCTGTTATAATAAAAAGTATATTTGTGTAGCAAATAATATGAATTGTTTTCATAACAAGTTTAGGAAGATATGACAATGAAATCAAGTTGACGATCATGGAAAATGAATAGTTTAAACATATTTTGATCAAATTGAGATAATCCGTGTTCAAGAAAAATTGTATTGAAAATAAATTGATTTTTTGTGTTTGTTATAATTTGATTGATGCAATATATCTTTGAAATAGATATAATTATTTTGACGTAAACTGTGTGATTATCTATATTAAATATATATATATGTATTGTTTTGTATTAATTAATATGATTATATATGTATATTGCACTGTGTTAATGGCCACATATATGTTGTGTTGTTAATTAATATGAAAATTTATTAGTATATCTATATAATGTGTCTGTTATTTAATTAGTGAACAATAGTAACAACGTTCGTTGTTTTCATATTTTACATTTGCATTTTTGTGCAAAAAAAATAATCAAAAGAGTATTAAGTTCTATTGAATGAAAATACACTTTATAATACAAATTTAGTTGATGTTGAAAAGTTAAAATATAGTTTCATTTTAGATTTTTCTTAATCACTTTAATTGTTACACATTTTAAAATATATTATTCACTTGTCTTTTATATCATACATTTATTTTTTATTCTTTAAATATTATGTTTTTAAATGTTAATTTTTCTTAAAAAATATAATAATTTAACTTATATTACATACAATGGTTAGATAAAAGGCGTGGAAGTTCTTTTAAACAATAAAAATGGTTTTTTTTTTTGCGAAAATATGTTTCTTATATTGCTTGGAAATATTTATCTTCCTTTTAAACTTTTGGAATCCGACGGTAAAATTAGCTTTCAACGGAGGGTACACTGATGAGAAAGATGAGTACTTGTCCAACTATATGCGATGCTGGAGAATATTATGTTGTCATCATAAGTATATGATATATGCGTAACAATTGGTCAAGCGTTTTGCATATGCAACTACATGTAGGGTTGATTTGGGTGCGGAAACGTATTTTATCAATCCGAATATGAGATCTAGTCATGTTTAGCGATTGGTTTTTCGGGGTTTCAACAAAGAACAAATTTAGAAACAATTTCGTAATACCTATAGCGTTGAACGTGTGATTGTCGGATGCAAGACTTGATGACGCAAGCCCTCTACGCGTATCCACGCCGAGATCGAATCTGCTTTCTGCGTTGATGCAGAATTCGAGAAAAACGAAAAACTGTTTCGTTCTTCGTTTTTCTTTTGACGGCTACGGTTTCGATTGTGTGTTCTGATAACGAAAACTCGTTTTTCATTTCTTAAATAATTATTAAATTATTAATAATTACAACTTAAACCCGTGACTCTTAAAATATTACATAAGAGGCATATTACTTTCAATCTCCCACTTGCCTTTACGTAATATCTCAAATAGTCGAAGTACATATATCTCTATACACATACTTGCCCGTACATCTTATGTACAATCCCCAAAAGAAAAACAAATACAATTATATTCTTCGGTGCTAGCGGATGAATATAACTGCATTCCACACTCATTGTCTAACAATCACATGCAGATAGTGAGACACTCGTATGCGTGTGACCTCGTAGGTTCATCACTAAACTGGTAGTCATATAGTCTTACTAATTAACTAATCGAGGTTGGCGTCTAGCAACACTCCTCAACGACCCGATAGTGTGAAGTAACATCCTTACTCTATAGAACCATGGTAAAAGGACAATATTATTATTTCCTTCCGTCTTTACAGCTCCGGATAATCCTAGGACATGGTCTAACTGTCAAGTCCTAATAGATTATCAACTATATTTCATGCCTAACATAACTGACTGGTGAATGATCGCAAGAAACTCTTTTCTTCTCTTATTCAAATGCCCTGGCCAAGGTCTTTTCAGTAATTATGTTGCTGACAACATAGAGCTCCAACTCTTTGCTGACAACCTAGAGTTGACGGATTCCATCTTGATCAATCACTAACTGCACAAGCATCAAATCATTCCCAATATCCTTTCAACTTACATCCTAAGACATAAGGTGTCTAGAATCAAAGAATGGTAGATAACTTGTCAATTACCATGTTGATCTCAGGTTCTAAGGAAATCATAATATTCTAATCCTTCCAAAGAAATTCCTATTGACAGTTCAATGGTAATGCAACCATTAGGAATTCTCCCTTAGAGTCTGTTCAATGATCACATCTCTATGTGCATCATCCATACATGTGATTTAGTAAAAGAGATCTACTAATTTCTATCAAGTAGAAACCATCACATCCATGTTGATCTATCCGGATTACTAATGTCCAATTAGTTATCTTATGATCAAGAATGATTTAGATTAAGTTTTACCAAAACTTGACTCTCTTTATCATGATCTCTATCATGATGACAAGTTTCTAAAATTAATCATGGACTCTATCATATTAGCTATGAATACACATATATCTTATGCAAATATAATCAAAATGATAAAAGAATGTCATTTTCATTTATTCATAAGTGTTCAAAATATAAGACATAAAAATAGCTCTTAAATAGTTACAACAGTTGTACTATTCCTAGAACTAATTCTAGCATGCCATGTTTTTCAATCCAATCTTCAACTTATGCTTGTCAAACTCATTTGAACCAAGCGCTTTTGTGAGTGGATCTGCTGCATTTTCTTTTCTTTCTACCTTTTGGATTTGAACGTCCCCACGCTCAACGATTTCCCTTATTAGATGGTACTTCCGCAGAACATGCTTTGATCTTTTATAAGATCTTAGTTCCTTCGTCTGGGCTATTGCCCCGGTATTATCATATAATAAAGGAACTGGTTCCTTTATCGAAGGTACCACACCAAGTTCAGTTATGAACTTTCTCATCCAGACTGCTTCCTTAGCAGCTTCACAAGCCGCTATGTATTCTGCTTCAGTAACCGAATCAGCTACAGTAGCTTGTTTGGAACTTTTCCAACACACTGCACCCCCACTGAGGCAAAAGACATACCTTGATATCGATCTGCTATCATCCTTATCGGACATAAAGCTGGCATCCGTGAACCCTTCTAACTCTAAGTTAGAATCTCCATAAACGAGGAATTGGTCTTTAGTCCTTCTCAAGTACTTGAAAATGGTTTTTACCAATTTCCAATGTTCCTCACCGGGATCTGCTTGATACCGACTCGCTACCCTTAGTGCGAAGACTACATTAGGCCTCGTACATGTCATGGAATACATGATGGCTCATAAGTAGTATGTCATCTACATATAACACAAGGAAAATGATGATGCTCCCACTGAACTTCTTGTACACGCTGGGTTCCTCGTCGCATCTAACAAAGTTGAATTCTCAATTGCTTTGTTAAAGCGAATGTTCCAACTCCGAGAAGCTTGCTTTAATCCATAAATGGATCTCTGTAGCTTGCATACCATGTTACTATCAGATGACAATGTGAAACCCTCAGGTTGAGTCATGTAGACTTCTTCCTAGAGCTCTCCGTTAAGGAAAGCTGTTTTCACATCCATTTGCCCTACTTCGTATTCATAGTGCACAGCTATAGCAAGCAGAATCCGAATAGACTTAAGCATTGCCACAGGGGAGAACATTTCTTCATAGTCAATACCTTCTCGTTGACTATACCCCTTGGCAATTAGACGGACTTTATAGGTCTCTACCTTACCGTCCGCTCCAATCTTTTTCTTGTAAACCCATTTACAGCTAATTGGCCTAGAATCCTTTGAACATTCAACCAAAGTCCAAACTTTGTTGATCCTCATAGATTCCATTTCGGATTCCATGGCATTCCACTATTTCTCAGAGTCTGAACTCTGCATAGCTTCCTTAAAAGTCTTGGGATCATCATCTGTATGATCAGCCCCATACTCTTGCACCATCAGATTTAATCTGTTAGGCGCACACCGAGTACGTTCAGACTTTCTCAGAGGAACTTGTACTAGAATTTCTTCCTATGTTGGGCTTTGTTGTTGATCCTTTTCTTGAACGAATTCTGTAACCGGTTCCAGTATTGGTAATTGAACATGCATTCTATCATCAACCATTGAAGATGGAGGCCTTGTCAACTCCAAAAGGTCCAACGTAGGCCGCTCATTTTACATCACATGCTCATGAACCGGTGTTAGTTCATTTGGTTCTTGAATCTCATCAAGAATTATTTCTTCACCATGATTTCTCTCAGCAAGGAATTTCCTTTCTGAAAAGGTTGCACTTCTGGCCACAAACACTTCGTGTTCAGAAGGATGATAGAAATAATATCCCATAGTTTCTTTGGGATATCCAATGAAAAGACACTTATCAGACTTAGCTTCAAGCTTGTCTGATTGTAGTCGCTTGACATAAGCTGGACATCCCCAAACCTTTATGTGTTTCAGGTTTGGCTTACGTCCTTTCCATATCTCATATGGTGTCTTCGAGATTGCTTTGGTGGGAACTTTGTTTAGCAGATAGAGAGCTGCTTCTAAAGCATAGCCCCATAAGTTCATTGGAAGATCAGTGAACCCCATCATGGATCTTACCATATCTAATGAGGTTCGATTTCTTCGTTCGGATACTGCGGTGTTCCAAGAGAAGTCCACTGAGACAAAATCCCATTTTGCCTTAGATAATCAATAAAATCATGACTCAGATATTCTCCACCTCGGTCATATCTTATTATCTTAATGGTCTTTCCAGTTTGTTTCTCAACTTCACTGCGAAATCTCTTGAACATTTCAAAAGATTCAGACTTGTGTTTCATAAGATACACATATCCATATTGTCCGTGAAAGTTATGAAATAAGAATATTTTCCTCTGGCTTGAACTTTCATAGGTCCACATACATCTGTATGTATGAGTCCTAGAAGTTCAGTAGCTCTATCTCCGATTCCAATAAACGGAGATTTGGTCATTTTTCCAGCGAGACAAGATTCACAAGTTGCATATGATTCATAATCATATTGACCAAGAAGGCCTTCTTTATACAACTTGTTTATTCTTTTCTCGCCTATATGACAAAGTCTACAATGCTAAATGAAAGTCTGATTTACCGAATCATTATTCTTTCTCTTCAAACCAGAAATATGCATGTTAATCATATTAACCTTTGCATTGGGTAAAATATAGATGCCTTGATGTAAATAACCATTTGCACATAACTCATCATTATGAAAAATAGAGCAAATTTTATTACCGAAAATTGTTTTATAACCACATATATCCAATATAGAAATAGAAATTATGTTCGAAACAAATTTCGGAACATAGTAACAATCTTCTAAAACCAAGGTCTTGCCCGAAGGCATACAAAGAGAAATTGATCCTACAGCTAATACCGCAACGCTTGCACCATTCGCAACTTGCAGGTTGACTTCACCTTTCTTCAACCTTTTATTGATCCTCAGCCCCTGCAACACATTGCATATGTTAAAACTACTACCGGTATCCAATACCCAAGACGAAGAATCAACAGTAGTTAAAGAAATCATAAAAACATTTTTTATACAGGTCTTACCCTCTTTCTTTTTTAGAGATGCAAGGTATTCCTTACAATTTTTCTTCCAATGCTCCTTCTTCTTACAAAAGAAGCACTCAGCATCAGCTTGGCCAGATTTGCCCATTTTTCCCTTGGGTATGGTCACACCACCCTTGGGCCCATGGAGCTTCTTCTTAGGCTTTTTCTTGCTCTTGCCATTCTTGGAAGAAGAGCCGACCATCATTACGGCACTAAGTCCCTTAGACATCTCGGACATTGACTGACTTTCATAGTCAATCAGTTAGTTCAGCATCTCATGTAGATCCATGTCCATCTTGTTCATGTTAAAGTTAACAATGAACGGAGAGAACGTCTCAGGCAATGACGGCAAGATCAGATCTTGAGATAACTCTTTGTCCAGTGTGCACCCCAGCTTCACAAGCTGTTCAATAAGACTGATCATATTACGAACATGGGGCCCCACCAGAGAGTTCACAGACAATCTGGACTTGAACATAGCCTTCGACAATTGATATCTTTCCGTTCTACTCTGTGCACCGTACATCTTCTTAAGATGCGCAATGATAGCAAAATGATCCATATCCTCATGCTGGTACTGGAGTTCTGAACTCATTGAGGCTAGGATGATACACTTGGTAGTGTCAAGGTCATCCTTTTGCTTTATCCAAGCAAGCAAGCCATCCTCATAATCATCAGTAAGGGATTCCTTGATAGGATTCTCGATCGCATCGAGTAGCTTCTCCTACTTGAGGAAGATCTTGAGGTTGCGGTACCAATCATCGAAATTTTCCCCAACAAGCTTGTGGACATCGAGAATGGCACGTAGGGAAATTGAAGACATTCTTCGGGAAATCTAGAAGGAAAAATTGCAGCATTTATTAGAACACTTATTTAATCAAATAGATATGAACTTTGATCTAAATGATTATTTTACTGATTAATACTACATTAGTATTCGGATTTCGTACTTCTTTCAGTAATATCTCCTGAACTAATCATGCATAAGCCCTGTCAGGTCGTTTCTTAAACGTATTAAACAGGTTGATTTTAATATGGCTCTATATCACATAGTCACCTGGTAGTCAGGTCGTTCTTATCGATATAGTTGAGTTCATCCTTCTTCTCATGGTTGGATATCAATTAAGTTTATGTCTCCCGGGTAGTCCAGGCGTTTACAAAAACTAATTGGTCCATCCCACTAGACATCTGATGTCATAGACGTACAAATTGATTTCTTGAACTACATGCCTTCTGGTAATCAGATCGTACCATGTAAACGAGAACTTATTCAAAACGTCTACGATGAAGGAAAAGCCTAACGATAAACAATTTATCATTTAAAAACTCAGTTATTAATATTTAAAATTAAAATTCTTTTAATTTTAATCTTAAATTATTATTTTTTTATTTTTTTATTTTTTTCCGCAGGTTACACGCGCTCGCGCGGGCTCACACGTCGCCCCCGCGTGGACTCACGCGTTGCGCCCGCGCTAGCTCAAGCGAAGCGCCCCCTTGGGCAGGAGGGCCGATGCGATCGGACTTCTAGGGTTTCAGAAAACCCTATTCGCGCTCGCTCGCTCTTTCTCCCTCGACGCTCGAAATCCGGCCGCCTCCTGCGTCGACCGTCGTCACAACCGTTGCTCACGTCGGCCGTCGCACGACCCCCGCCCTCGCCCGTCGATCTCCTGGGCTCACAGCGAACCACCGCTTCCTTGCGCACGAGGCAAATCGCTCTCTCTCGCGAAGGTCTGCAGCGATTCGCTTTCTTTCGCTCACGAGGCTTTGCGTCGGCCGTCGCCTCATGCTTGCGGTCGCCCGCGGTGGTTCAAGGTAGCCCACCGCCCTTCGCCTGTGTCCGACATCGAACGCGCGGCCGGCCAGGGTTTCGGCCATGCGGCTCACCCTCTACTTCACCGTTCGCGTGATGTTCTTGCGCGCGCGCGCGACTTTTACTTCTTCGATATGTTTTTCACAAAAATTCGAAAAACTAATCCTAAACAGACGACCATACGCGCTGATACCACTGTAGGGTTGATTTGGATGCAGAAACGTGTTTTATCAACCCGAATATGAGATCTAGTCATGTTTAGCGATTGGTTTTTTGGGGTTTCAACAAAGAACATATTAAGAAACAATTTCGCAATACCTGTAGCGTTGAACGTGTGATTGTCGGATGCAAGACTTAATGAGGCAACCCCTCTACGCCTATCCACACTGAGATCGGATCTGCTTTCTGCGTTGATGCGGAATTCGGGAAGAACGAAAAACTGTTTTCGTTCTTCGTTTTTCTTTTGACGGCTACGATTTTGATTGTGTGTTCTGATAACGAAAAGTGGTTTTTCGTTTCTTAAATAATTATTAAATTATTAATAATTACAACTTAAACACGTGACTCTTAAATATTACATAAGAGGTATATTACTTTCACTACCACTACAAAAAAACACGCTATTTCCAACGGACGGGGCAACGGATCCGTCCGTTGGAAGAAAATAGCAATGGATTCCAACGGATATGTTAATGCTTTCAATGGGAGCATATCCGTTGCAATCCGTTGGATTTTGTAACGGATTGTAACGGAATACTGTCGTTGCCAAATCCGTTAAAAATTTGCGACGGATTGTAACGGATAATATTCGTTGGACATATCCGTTGGAAAACCGTTAGAAACCGGGGGAAATATTCTGACGGTCATCCTTTGAAAACTGTAACGGTAATCCGTTACAAACTGTAACGGATGGCCGTTTATATTGTTAATTTCGAGGTTGAACCGTCGAAATAAATTCGTGAGATCTTGCAACGGGCATCCGTTACAAATTGTAACGGATGGCCGTTGATATGGTTAATTTCGAGGATCAACCGTTGAAATAAATTCGTGAGATCTTGCAACGGGCATCCGTTACACATGCCAACGGATGTCCGTTGAAAATTTAACTATATATATGGTTGAATCTAAAACAATATCAACAATATCAATATCAACGAATATGATATACTCACCACCAATATCAAGTATCTTTTGTCTCAATGGTTGAATCTAAAACAATTTTGATAGATTTTCTTACCAGTGGTGAGTAAGTTTATTAAGGTTGTTTTGGATTTGATTATTGAGATAAAGATACTGGTTTTGGTGACGGATATGAATCAAACAAATCACCAATATCAAGTATCCTTTCCTTCCATGGTTGAATCTAAAACAACTTTGATAAAATTTCTTACCGGTGTGAGGAAGTTTATTAAGGTTGTTTTGGGTTCGATCATGGAAGAAAAGATACTGGTTTTGGTGACGGAGGTAGCTGTCGGATAGAATTCTATGTTAAAGTTATTTTTTTATGTAAATTATTATTGTTATCCTATGTTAATTATGTAAAAAGAGATATGAATGAAATTTTAGACTCTATATTTGGGTTTTTTGCGTATTCATTGAGTTCGATATGAAATCAGTTCCACTTACATCATTAATATCATAATTATCAAAACTTAAACTATTGTAAGCATTTACAACGGGAAAGGATATTGTTCGTTATAGATCGTAAGAAACCGGGGAAAAGCGTTCCAACGGGCATCCTTGCATTTGTTAACGGACGACCGTTAGAAATAGCAATGGATGACCGTTGATATTTTGAATTTCGAGGTTCACGGGTCGAAATAAGTACCCGTGAACCTACAACGGCTATCCGTTGCAATTTCCAACGGACATCCGTTGGAACATTAGCTATTTAGATCTTACCAACGAGTGCGTCAAACCATCAACAACAAAAACATTTTCGAAAAAAATGTCGTCGTCTTCGAATCGAAATATATATAGATCAAGGGAGTGGATGTATAGAAGAAAAGATCGTGTAACCGAAGAGATTACGCAAGAATTCTTACACGGATTAGAGCAATTCATGAGTTTTGCATCGATGCAGCCTTTGTGTCAAGAACGTGGGACAATGTTATGTCCATGCAAAAGATGCAAAAACATGAATTTTCGAAGTCAAGAAATTGTTTGCAAACATCTGTATAAGGTGTGTTTCGTTGAAAATTACGAAATTTGGTTTTTTCACGGCGAAGATTGCGGTGTTAGAGGTAGTGTGCAAGATGCACAAGTACAACGAAATGAAGAAGTTTTTTATGAAGAATCAACGACCAATCCTTATGTGGAAATGGTGTCAGATGCTTTTCCTGGAGTTGTTAATGAACAAATGCATGAAGAGATGCCGAACATCGATGCACGTCGATTCTTCAACCTATTGGATTCGGCGAAACAACCTATATATGAAGGTTGTCGTGAAGGTCAGTCTCGTTTATCTTTATCTTCAAGATTGATGAGTATTAAAACAGACTACAATGTGGCTGAAAATTGCATGGATTCATTTTGTAAAACAATGCGGGAATATTTACCGGAAAATAACCAAGCTCCCGAGACATACTACGAAACCAAGAATGTGTTAAAAGACTTGAGAATACCACATGAGAAAATTGATGTTTGTAGAAACAATTGCATGTTGTTATGGTAATTTTAAAGTAATTGTTATGAATTTCATTTAAATTGCGTAAATATTACTAACTTTATATTTTGCTATGCAGGTTTGATGAGAGTGATGTCTTAAGACACACAAATAACAACATGATTCAAGGATCGATGCAAGACGATCTGTTTTACTCCTGGCAAGTTACGCCAGAAGTTGTGCGCCAGCGATGGTGGCGCACTTTTGTGGTAAGTTTTTGTAATTATATTTGAA
>CM071874.1:33653172-33686032 GCA_036759665.1 Gynandropsis gynandra
TATTTTTTTTATTTTTTTTATTTTTTTTCAAAAGTTCCAACGGGCATCTGTTGGAACGTGTAACGGTCATCCGTTGCCATTGGTTTCCCGCCAAATCGTTTCCCACCAGTTTGCAACGGACATCCGTTGCCATTGCTAACGGGTTTCCGTTGAAACTGTTTTCCCGCCAAATATTTCCCGGCAGTTTGCAACGGTCATCCGTTGCAAGTTCCCGCCAGTTTGCAACGGTCGTCCGTTGCAAGTTCCCGCCACGTGGCAACGGATGTCCGTTGCAACGTATTCCTAATTTTGCAACGGACAGCAGTTGCTCTCCAACGGCCGTCCGTTGAAAGTTTGCAACGGTGATCCGTCACAACGATGGCGGGGATGATATCGATGCAACCGACCTAAACGATTTGTAATAGGAAATAGTTTTAATTTTGGTGGTTTGTAATATAATTTTAATATTTTTATTAAAAACCTTTTAGTTTTAAATTTTTTTATTTTTTTTTTATTTTTTTTATTTTTTTTTATTTTTTTTCAAAAGTTCCAACGGGCATCTGTTGGAACGTGTAACGGTCATCCGTTGCCATTGGTTTCCCGCCAAATCGTTTCCCACCAGTTTGCAACGGACATCCGTTGCCATTGCTAACGGGTTTCCGTTGAAACTGTTTTCCCGCCAAATATTTCCCGGCAGTTTGCAACGGTCATCCGTTGCGCAAGTTCCCCAGTTTGCAACGGTCGTCCGTTGCAAGTTCCCGCCACGTGGCAACGGATGTCCGTTGCAAAGTATTTCTAATTTTGCAACGGACTCCGACGGCCGTCCGTTGAATGTTTGCAACGGTGATCCGTCACAACGTTATCCAACGGTTGTCCGTTACGTTTTTTCCAACGGCGTTTTCCGTTGCCATTCCGTTGCAAGTTTGTAACGGATATTATCCGTTGGAAAGCCGTCACGAATTGCAACGGATTATCATTTGCAACGAACTTTTCGCAACGGACGAAAATCCGTTGGTGTCCGTTGGAAACGGCTGTTTCCAACGGATTTTGGGCGCTTTCCAACGAATACGTCTGTTGGAAATCGCCAGTTTTTTGTAGTGTACAAGCGATCGACGATGAAGGTTGTGGGAACGATACGGACATGGATGATGATAGAGGTAATGTATTTCACTATCCAAATTTACATATATGAGAAACTTAATGTAAAACACTATTATCGATTGTTATAGATAGATTGTGGTGTTATTATTAAAATTTATTGATTAGTTATATTGCAAAATACTCAGAAACATAAATTTGGGGTTTCTTGGACCTAGTTGTATCGATTATTTGCCATAATGAACCCTTCTTCTTCCAATTATTTTTTGAACTGTTGAGAATATGCTCGGATATATTCAACGATCGTGACAGTTTTTTTTAAAGTAAATCTCAGATTTCTATTACAAAAATACATATATATATAAATTATTACAAATATATATATATCAAAATTTTGTATTCATGTCAACAAACTTATCCTAGAACATTAATAATGTGGAAAAAATATTATTATTTAACATTCCAAAAAGAAAATCAGAGGGGGTGATCAAAGGTGGATTGTGTCTGCTTGAAGCTGACTTCCAACTCCGGCGGCAGAAGATTCAGGAAGCTTCCCAGAACCTGAGGTCCCTCCGAAGCCCCTCTTGTTGTTTCCGACCACTCCGAGCTTCCCGAACACCCTCCTTCTCCATCTATACATACATTCATACATACATATATATATAATGATTTTCATATTCATCATCGTTATTAAAAGATTAGATGATCGATCAATTAGGTCTAGCATTTTTTTTGTTTAACCTTGTATTTAAGAGAGAGGAGAGAAGTGCGTACCGAACATTGACTTCACCGATGGTCGCTTGGACTTGTTCTTCTTCTTTAACTCGGCTACATTTAAACAAAAAAAAAACATTTCACAAATATATATATATATATATATATTGGTTTACGATATTTTTAAGTTTAGTAATAAGAAAATAAAAGGGAAAACAGCCTATTCTCCTTGAAATTTACCACTTTAATCATATTCTCATGAATTTTCCTGCTCATTTTATTTCCCCCTAAACTATTACTATTCATCTTATTCCCCCCTGAACTTTAAAAATTCATCCTATTCTTCCCTCCGTTAAATTTTCTGTTAAATATTTTTAAAACAGCCTATTCCCCCCCCCCTCCAAACTATATGATTTCCAGCCTACTCCCCCGAACTATATGAATTTCAGCCTATTCCTCCCGAACTATATGAATTCCAGTCTATTCCCCCCGAACTATATAAATTCTAGCCTATTCCCCCCAAACTATATAAACTATAGCTTATTTCCCCCCGAACTATATAACCTATAGCATATTTCCCCTCGAACTATATAAACTCTAGCCTATTCCCCCCGAACTATATGATTTCTCTAAAAGTAACATATTTTTCTTTAATTTTAATTTATTATTAAATTTTTTATATTACAAAATATTAAAATAAAAAATACTTTAAATTAAAACAATTACAAAAAATTCTATATGATTTCTCTAATAGTAAATAATTTTAACATAACCATATTTCACCCAATTTTTACTCGATTTCACCGAATTTCAACCCGGTTTAACCGAATTTTCACTCTATTTCACTCAAATTTAACACGTTTTCACCCAATTTCACCCAATTTTTATTCGATTTCATCGAATTTCAACCCGATTTAACCGAATTTTCACTCTATTTCACTTAAATTAACACAATTTCACCGAACTTTCACCCAATTTCACCAAAATTTAACTCGATTTCACCTAGATTTTACTCGATTTCACCGAATTTCAACTCGATTTAACTGAATTTTAACTCTATTTCACTCATATTTAATCCAATTTCACCCAATTTCACCAAATTTAACTCTATTTCACCTAGATTTTACTCGATGTCACCGAATTTCAACCCGATCTAACCGAATTTTAACTCCATTTCACTAATATTTAATCGATTTCACCCAATTTCACCAAAATTTATCTCGATTCACCTAGATTTTACTCGATTTCACCGAATTTCAACACGATATCACTGAATTTCAACCCGATTTCACCCAATTTTAATCCTATTTCCCCTAATCTGTATTGGGTTACACCCAAATTTAACCCGATTTCACCCGATTTAATCTTATTTAACCCAATGTTAACCCAATTTTACTAACCCGATTTAATCTTATTTTAATCGAATTAAAATTAGATGAAATCGGGTTAAAATTGAGCGAATATATTTAGAATTTGGTTAAATCGGATTGAATTTCGGTGAAATCGAGTAAAAATTAGGTGAAATCAAGATAAAATTTGGTAAAATTGGGTGAAATCGGATTAATTATGAGTAAAATAGAGTTAAAGTTCGATGAAATTGGGTGAAATTGGGTTAAATCGGGTAAACATTGAGTGAAATATATTTAAAATTTTGTTAAATCGGGTTAAATATGAGTGAAATAGAGTTAAAATTCGGTTAAATCGGGTTGAAATTCGGTGAAATCGAGTTAAATTTGAGTGAAATAGAGTGAAAATTCGGTTAAATCGGGTTGAAATTCGGTGAAATCGAGTTAAATTTGAGTGAAATAGAGTGAAAATTCGGTTAAACCGGGTTGAAATTCGGTGAAATCGAATAAAAAATATGGGTGAAATATGGTTATGTTAAAATTATGTTACTATTAGAGAAATCATATAGAATTTTTTGTAATTGTTAGAATTTAAAGTATTTTTTATTTGGGGAAGAGAGAAGAATCCAAAATAACAAGATTCAGGGGAATAGGATGAATAATGATAGTTTAAGGGAGAATAGGATGAGCAGAAATGTTCAGGGGGAATAGGATTAAAATGGTAAAATTCAGGGGGAATAGGCTGTTTTCCCAAAATAAAAGGAAGAAAGGGGTTTACCCATTCCCGGGACTTGGTAATCATTGACAATCTCGAAGTTCTTGTAAGTGTAGCCGACGAAGTTGACGTCTTTGGACGACAGCATCTGAACAACATTTAAGAATTAAATAATCATTACATATATATAATGATTCTTACATATATATATATATATATATATGAATGGAAACTTATATATGTATATAATTTCCAAGAGACAAAGTAAATCTGCTTGCCTTCCTCCATGGACCTGACTTGCATGTTGCCTGAACCTGCGACTCTGACTGCATGTTTCGTATCACGAAAGAAAACATGAGTGAGTATATATATATAACAAATTTTTAATTTAGATATAATTGAATTCAAAAAGTAGTTTAGGGTTTTAATATTGATATCATATATATATATATACAAATCTATTATCCATGATTTAATTTTTGTTCGAAGAATGTTTAGTCAATTTTATTTCATACATACCATATTGTTATATGCTTAATTAAACCTTTTTTAAACCATATTAGAAGATAATGTCTCGTTTATATATGTCTCGTTTCTTCCGTTTTTATTTTTTAATCCAAAATAACAAGATTATACATTAACTATTATTTTTATAAATGAAATATCATGTTACTTAAACTATAATAACTATACTTTCAAATTAAATTATTTCAATGAAATATCATGTATATTTTTGGATTAATATTTTGTATATTATTTGAAGTTTCAATATATATATATATAAGAAATTTTAAATTTAGATATAATTGAATTCAAAAAACCATATAGATATACAAATCTATAATCCATGATTTAATTTGTAAATAATTTTCATATTTTGTATATTATTTGAAGATTCAATATTTAAAAAAAGAAATCATTATATATGTATGTAATGATAGTGAGGGTGAATACCTCATCAAACTTCTCAAAATTCTGAGTATCTAAATCGTCATTGACCTCTGGAAGAAAGGCAGCCTCCATGTCGAAGATGTTATCCCAATCAACATTGTTAAACCATGGATGATCCTGTTCATTCATATCCAACCCTCTTGTATTACAAAATTATATATATATATATATATATATTGTCAAATATGGGCTGGACAAAGTTAATTCAAGAGTTTAGAGTTGCCCAACACCGTATATATGAGTCACAAAATTCATGTCCTAATCGATGTGGGACAATTTATCATAACATTCCCCTTACGCCCAGGTTCGATCCTACAGCGTGGACATCACAATCGGGGGTCTAATATCGGTAGATTCAAATTGGGATGAACCGGGATCTGATACCATATCAAATATAGAGTGGACGTAACTAATCCCAAAAACTAACTCAAAAGTTTAGGGTTATCCAACACCATATATACGAGTTCTAAAGTTCATGTCCTAACCGATGTGAGACAATTTTTCATAATATATATATATATATGAAATCGAAAGAAAAGGGTTTAGCGCACACCATACAACACCTTAATTTCATCAGCACCCCTTGTACCCAATCTCCGTTTGACACTACACAACAGTCTGCCGATCAGATCTCTTGCCTCCGGTGACAATTTTGCTTCCTCCGGAAACTTCAAATGAGATTTCCAGTTTACTATCTGTGCCAACAAAAATGCAAATGATGAAATTCATGCAAAAAAGACTTCATTTTTTGGTACCCATTATTATTACCTTCCGACATGTGGACATGGGATCATCGGAATAAAATGGTGGATACCCGACAAGCATTTCGTACATGATGGCCCCAAGAGACCACCTAAAAGGAGACAGCATTTCATTTCATTTCATTTGAGCAAATTGCTATATATATATATATATATTGGTTTCTATTGCTTACCAATCGCACTCCATTGCATATCCTTTCTTCAATAGCACTTCTGGTGCGATGTAGTCTGGTGTGCCAACCGTAGAATAAGCCTGTGGTATGGCTTCATGTGTTAAATAAATGCATATATATGTATACGAATACAGACACGTCTGTTATGTAATATTAAATAATTTTAAGGTAAAAACGTAATTATTGAAAAGTTTAGTAATATATAAATACGTAAGAGAAACAAGTTTCTCAAACGATATATTCTTTTGTCAGATCAAAACTCTAGCCACCAGAGAGAAACGAAGAATCAGTTTTCCGTTCCCGACCAAATCTATGATAACCGTTGACCGTAAATCCTGATCGCGACGTGGATACACGTAAAAGGATTGTCCGTTCAAATCTAATATCTTGTTGCTGTTAGATTCACCAACAACAAGTAATATCGAAATCGTTCCTCATATTTTTCGTTCAAACCCTTCGAACCCAATCCTAAACAGGACTAGATCTCGAATATATGGGTTGTTAGAATACGCTTTCGCACACTACGTAGCAACCCCAACAAGTGATGCCCTAATTGAATATGAGGAGAGGACTTACTAATGTTCTCCTATTCTTCTGCCAATGTTGTAGTTGTTCCTGCTGTGTCCGCTTTGGAGTAACTGAACGATCCTCCATTTCTGAACCTCCATTCACATTATCTTTTGTCACAGTAAAATCATTTTCTTGGATTGCACTGCAGTCCAATGGCTTACACAGACCGAAATCCGATAGCCTTAGATGCCCATATCTGTCAAGAAGCAAGTTGTCGGGCTTGATATCCCTACAGAATGAATGAGAGAGAAAGGAGATTATATATATATAGCAGAATTAGAGTGAGAAGAGATGAAGAATTGGATTCATTACAGATACCTGTGGATGTAATTGTGCATGTGGATGGATTCAATGGCGAGAACAGTTTCAGCAACGTAAAAGCGAGCTTCATCTTCGGTCAAGGTGTCTTTGCGCATCAGTAGAGTCATCATGTCTCCACCGGGTAAATACTCCATGACAAGGTAAAGATGGTCATCGTCTTGAAATGAACAGTAGAGCTGCACTATGTAATTGCTTTCCACTTCCGCCAGTAAGTTCCTTTCTGCTCTTACATGTTCAACCTTTAATAACAAAAAGGATTGCAAGAAATGACTGATCACAGTACTAAATAATGACTGATCACAGTAATAAATAGGGGTGGATTCGGGTTCGATCCGGATTCGGGTTCTTCGGGTTCGATCTGGATCCGGATTCTTCGGGGTGGACTCGGGTTCGATCCGGATTTAGATTTTTATAACGGATTTTATGAACAACGGATGAAATGACTGGTCAAATATAAATAATGACTGATCACAAATCATAGTAATAAATAGGGGTGGGAAATCCGGGATTCGAGGCGAGTTACTCGGTTTTGGTCTGGATGCGGGTTCTTCGGGTTTTAAAAAGTTGAACCGAATTGAACCTATTTGGTTTTCGGTCTGGATTTTTCGGTTTTCGGTTTGGATTCGGGTTGTTCGAGTTTTGAAACATTGAACCAAAAAACCCGAATTGTATTTGGGTTATTTTGATATTTCGGATAATTTGGGTTCTTTAGTTTTTTTTTTGTTATTTAGGTACGGTTAATTCAGATTTTTATAACGGATTTTATGGATTCTTTGTAAATTTTTGGGTAATTCCGAAATTTTTAATTTTTTTTTGGGTTGGTTGGGTTCTTCGGATTATCTCGAATCCGAATCGACCCCAAACCAGATGGGTCTTTGATATTGAATCCATATGAATTTTCTATATAACTCATATATCTTATGGATTGGACTATTCATTTCGAATTGATCCGGTTAACCCGAAATGCTCATCTCTAATAATAAATGACCTGATGACCTAAATGAGGAAGCAATTATGAAGGTCTAACCTGGCCTCGTCGAAGCATCTCTGATTTCTTGAGTTTTTTCATAGCGTAGACATGACCTGTGGCCTTTTCTCTGCAAACCCTAACCTAAAACAAAACAGGAAAACATATGTATGTAAGACTTGTCAAATGTTGTTCTTCCTAAGTGTCGGCTTCAAGGAAACATATGTATATATATATATATATATACCTCCCCAAAAGCACCCTTTCCGATCATTGTAAGCAATTCGAAATCATTAACACCTAATTTATGACGCTGCAGCCTCATGTATTCAGTCTCTTTTTTCTCCAAAAATTTCAAAAGATTGTTTTGATCTTCCTCTGAGACATCCGCATCTGCCAACTTCTTCTCCAACATGCTTCGCCTGATCCAAATTCATCAATTACATATTATTAATGCAATATCTTAGGGACATCTAAAACATTTTGAATGTCAGATTGTTAAGTAATTAAAAGAGAAGAAAAATTCAAAGAGAAAAATAAGGAAAGGTAAAATGAGTCAAGTTGTGACGGAAAAAGGGCGAGTATATGGAGGTTAGATAATCGGAGGGTGTATCTGGTCATACGAGAATATTAAATGTATTAATATGCTATAAAAAGTAGTTGACGCATCTAGTTTGAGATATCTAAGAAATACGATAAACAAGTGAAAACAGATCACGAATTTGTACAAGAATACTTCAAAAGATACAGTAAAAAATTGAGAGATAAAGGGCAAACATGTAGTCACACGAGAAGATTGAATGTACTAACATGCTATAAAAAGTAGTTAACGCATCTAGTTTGAGATATTTAGTAAATACGCCAAACAAGTGAAAACAGATCACGAATTTGTACAAGAATACTTCAAAAGATACAATAAAAAATTGAGAGATAAAGGGCAAGCATGTGGTCACACGAGAAGATTGAATGTACTAACATACTATAAAAAGTAGTTAACGCATCTAGTTTGAGATATTTAGTAAATACGCCAAACAAGTGAAAGAAAATCACGAATTTGTGCAATAATATTTAGAACGACACATTAAAAAATTGAGAGAAACAATTAGCATTAGGAGAAAATTAATCGCGGAAATCTTAAATATATTGTAAAAAAATTAATATATTTAAAAGATCGATTCGTATGTAATGTAATTACCTTTCCTTTCTCTCTTGCAAAATCTTCATCTGTTCCTTGTAATGGTTTTCAATGTACTGTTTGGCAGCTGCAACTTTCTGTTTTGTAGTGTTTGACATTGGCTCTTCATTGTCGGTTGCTTCAATGTGAAGCTCTTCTTCAGCTGACCCATTACTACCAGAAGATACATTCTTTTGTCTTGACCCACGCAGTTTGTCTTTTAGCTGTCGCTTTTGAAACCAACTCTTTGCAGAATCCATTAATTAATTCTCTTCTTTCCTCCAAATATTACTTAATTTATCTTTCTTTCTTATGAATTCTTCAAAACATTTTGATATTATCACGATGGATCTGCAGAATCAAGAAGAACCCGGGGTGGTTCAATAAAAAAAATTAAAAAAAAATTATGTGTCATAAAAATTAAAATAGACCCTTTTATATTTTTTAATATACATTATTCTAAATATTAATTATTTTTTTGAACAAAATGATACTTCTTGGAACCCTAATCCAACCATGATGAACAAAACTCCAGAGATATACACGCACACATACATATTTATATACTCAAAAGATGCAACAGCAACAAAACAATTACAATCACATCATTTTTCCTGGAAAACATTATTTTCCCGGATAATAATCCTAGGAAAAGCAAATCATTCCGGATTCATAATCTTCCACGATATCCAGATTGAAATACCGATCAGAAATTCCTTAAAATCCAGATTATCTATCACGAATCACCTTATCATATAGGATCCAAACCGACAATGGAAGATAGAACAATCAAAAATCAGAAGGAAACAAGAAAAAGAGAAAAGAGAATTGAATAACCGTGAATCTCTCGAGCCCAGACGAAAATAAAACTGGCTGAATTTATCATACTCCACAAATCAACGTAGGCACGAAGTCATAGCTGTGTGTGTATATATATATATATCGACATTGATGGTGTTCATATATATATATAGGAGGAATTGGTGATCGAACATGGATCAGATTCTGTTACTTTTTCTCAGCGTGATTCTCTCGACTGGTTCATGCAGGCAGGTCCCTCGTCTCTCTCTCTCTCTCTCTATATATATATATATATATATGTATATATGTAGAGGAAGGAAGGAACAACACGTGATCTTTGTCCTAACGACAAAACGGAAGAGAACAATAATAATAAAAAAAAAAATTGGATGAAGATCTCTACGATGGTGCTCTCTTCTTCCTCGATCTCTGAGAGAAATTAATTATGGGAATGAAAAATTCTTCCCCGATTTATCTTGCTAAAAGAATTTTAAATAAACATAGATTTTCTTTCTTTCCACTAAAAATAAAACCTTATTTCTGAAAAGAAATGGTTGTTCTTTGTTTTTCTAAATTTAGATTTTTATTAAATTTTTTAAATTTTCATTAGTTTTAATCTTAAAGTAATATAATATTTGTAAATTTTAATAAAATAAAAAGATATTAAATGAAAACGGGATGAAAATATTATATTCTCAAGTTCAATATTTATTGATATTAGCCTAATATTATTAGGATGGTGAATATAAAGTCCGTTAAAAATGAGTTTAACGGACTTGTAATAATTTGGCATATCTATATAAACAGAAATTTTGTAGTTAAATGACAATATCAGAAATTTGGAGTACAATTCCTTTTCTTTTTCCAGAAATCAAAGATTGGAAAAAAAACACATTGGAATTGGGAAAAAATATGAGACTTTTCTAAAAATAGTTAGAATTTATGTCCTATTCGTCTATTTTTTAAAAATATATTAAATAATGTTTTTAATTTTATTTTTAGCTAAAATGACAAAGGATTATGTATGTTGGACTAAGGTCACGTGACGTGTAACAATGGGCTTAATTGGGCTTTATATGGAATGAGGTTCCAAAAGGCAACAGCATATTATCTGGGCTTTATAGGTCACTCTACTTATCAGATATTATGATGATAAGTTATCTAAGATTTTCAGAGCACTTATCACGGGGTCATGAGGAAGAAGGAGAATGACGGAGGCGCGTAGGTTAGTCAGCGTTTGCGTTACCACCGCGTTCCTTCTAGAAGACCGTCGATTCTTTCCGAGCCCTCAATTCATGACCGGCGTCAAGGAATTTGATTTCAGATTAATCTAAAGATACGCGGTTTCGATTTGAACGATCGGAGTTTTCAATCCGACGGGATTTTCCTGAGAATTTTCAGGATTCTGTTTCATCTAGTTCTAAATTTTTTTTCGAAAATTCGATGATCTCCGGGTTAGTTATCTGATTCGATGTTCGTAATTCTACTGTTACATCTGTATTATTCAACTTGTATCACTATATGTTGCCTATTTAGGGTTCGGTTTTGATTTTAAACATCTATACTTAATGGATTTCGGCTGGTGTTGTCGGAGGAGGAAGCTCCGGAGGATTCCATGATATACGATGATCAGGGTTTATAGTTGAGATGATCAATGGAGGAAGAGGAGGATAAAGTCTTGTTGAGTAGTTTAGGGGTGACATCTGCGAATCCCGAAGATATCGAGCAGACGATACTCGAGGAGGTATATTGCTGGAAACAGAGAGGCTTTGTGATTGTAATTAGCTGATGCTCTTCTACGTTTCCGTACAGTAAGATTCTAGGAATTTAGCAACAGTTGATGAATGTGTTGATTTTCAGCTGCAGGACTAACCCTTTAATCTGTATGTATGATTCGAACTGCTGTTCATTATGTGTATATCCGGATGAATGTGTTGATTTTCAGTTGCAGAACTAACCGTATAATCTGTATGTGATTCGAACTGCGGTTCATTATGTGTATATCCGTGAATGAATGTGTTGATTTTCAGTTGCAGAACTAACCGTATAATCTGTATGTGATTCGAACTGCGGTTCATTATGTGTATATCCGTGAATGAATGTGTTGATTTTCAGCTGCAGGACTAACCGTATAATCTGTATGTGTAATTCGAACGGCTGTTCATTATGTGTATATCCCTGAATGAATGTGTTGATTTTCAGCTGCTGCATTATTGATGCTCTTCAGGGAATTTAGCAACAGTTGATGAATGTGTTGATTTTCAGCTGCAGGACTATCTGTATGTGTGATTCGAACTGCTGTTCATTATCCCTGTCTGAAAGTGAAATTGTCCATTTCAGGCAAAGAAGAAATTAGAGGATGGGGAGGGTGGGAGCACAGAGGGGCAGCCCTCAGGCAAGTTGGAAACAAAGGATGTGTTGCCTTGTAGCCACTCGGAGCTTTTGAGTAAATTAAGGGCTGTAGAGTTCGAGATAGATGCTGTCTCTTCGACTGTCGAGGATGTTGGGGAGGCTGCGAAAGACGATAGCTTTGAGAAAAACGATAAAACATGTAATGGTTCTACGCTTCAGCATGCCCTAGCTACCGACCGTCTAAGAAGCCTTAAGAAAAGAAAGGCTCAACTTGAAGATGAGCTCTCTGGTTTACGTGGTGAGAGTGTTTCTGAGGGCTTTGATCGTGATAATCTTCTGAGAAATCTGGTGAAGGAAGAGGGTAGTCACAAGAGAAAATCGAAAGAGGTGCAAAAACCGAGCAAGAAAGAAAGGAAGAAGGTGAAGAAGACTGTGTCAATACATGATGACCCAGATTTCGATGCTGTCTTGGATGCAGCTTCTGCAGGTTTCGTTGAAACGGTCAGTCATATGTTCACTTGATCATCTTGAAATCATATCCTAATGTAACATATTTGTATGTGACTCTATTTTCTCTAGGAAAGGGATGAATTGGTCAGAAAAGGAATTTTAACTCCTTTTCATAAGCTCGAGGGTTTCGAACGTCGACTTCAACAACCCGGGTCATCCAATTGGCATAACGTACCCGAACAAGAAGATGAAAATGACAATGATGAGGACTCTGCGAGTATCGCTAGAGCTGTCCAATCAATGTCTTTGGCGGCAAAAGCTCGCCCATCTACCAAGCTGCTGGATGCAGAAGAATTGCCAAAGCTTGAGGCACCCACTCTTCCTTTTAGAAGACTAAGAAAACCTTATAAGACTAATGATTCTTCGGGAAACGAAGTGGACAAAGGTAAAGCTGCTGAGATTAAGAAGAAGCGGCCTTTACCAGAGAGGAAATGGAGACAGCGGGTTTCCTGTGAAGATATCGATCTTCACGACGAAACGGGTATGGTTTATTGCTATTACTTTATCGATTTGGAACGCAGAATGATATGCAGTAGAGATACAATCACATAATCTCCATATATTCTGTAAGCCTAGGATCCAAGATTACATTAGGATTATGTTTATGTTTATAGAAACAATCATTGGGTTTCTAATCTGGCTTTGATCATTGGATTTTCCATTGTGATAATAATTTATTTATTTGCTTATATGTCAAAGCTTTGCTTTTGAAAACGATACGGCTTAGATGCCCTCAGTTCAATGAATTCAAGAAAGAAAAGGGCTTTGAGTTCTCATGTTGAATTTCATCTGATTGACTGTTGCAGAGGATAGAAAGAGAATCTCAACCACTTCGAGTTGTGAGGAAGAACAGCTAGACGACGTTGATGACAGAGACGAAGAGACATCCTTTGTATTGCTTGAAGGAGGATTAAAAATTCCTGAAAATATATTTAGTAAGCTTTTCGAGTATCAAAGAGTAGGAGTGCAGTGGCTTTGGGAACTTCATTGTCAAAGGGCTGGTGGCATTATCGGGGACGAGATGGGTCTCGGTAAGACTGTACAGGTCTTATCTTTTCTCGGATCCTTGCATTTCAGTAAGATGTACAAACCAAGCATTGTCATATGTCCTGTTACGCTCGTGCGTCAGTGGAGAAGAGAAGCACGGAAATGGTACCCAGGCTTTCACGTGGAGATACTGCATGACTCAGCGCTAGATTCCGGCCACAAGAAAGGACGAGGAAAGGCCTCTGATAGTGATTATGACAGTGAAGGTTCGTTTGACAGTGACGCGGAGAAAAACTTGTCTAAAAGAACCAAGAAATGGGATTCTTTGATAAAGCGGGTTCTGAGATCTGATTCGGGGCTGCTCATCACCACATACGAGCAACTGCGACTGCTTGGCGAGAAGCTGCTTGATATTGAATGGGGCTATGCAGTGCTGGATGAAGGTCACCGTATCCGACTCTGGTATGCAAACAGCTGCAGACCGTCCACCGGATAATTATGACTGGAGCGCCAATTCAGAATAAGCTGGCAGAACTGTGGTCGTTATTCGATTTCGTTTTCCCGGGGAAGTTGGGAGTGTTGCCCGTATTTGAGGCAGAGTTTGCTGTTCCCATAACCGTGGGCGGTTATGCCAATGCGTCTCCTTTGCAAGTTTCAACAGCTTATCGGTGCATTACCTGGACTTCTTCGACTCAATACCGGTTAGTCATTAACATTTTATGGTCTAACAAACGCTGACAAATGTGCAGGTGTGCTGTCGTTCTTCGTGATTTGATCATGCCGTACTTGCTCCGCCGAATGAAGGCCGATGTGAACGCTCATCTTCCGAAAAAGACAGAACATGTACTGTTCTGCAGCCTCACTCCAGAGCAACGGTCTGTCTACAGAGCGTTCCTTGCGAGCACTGAGGTAGAACAGATTTTGGATGGAAGTAAGAATTCTCTTTATGGGATCGATGTGATGCGTAAAATATGCAATCACCCTGATCTACTCGAGCGAGAGCATTCTCATCAAAACCCAGATTATGGAAACCCTAATCGTAGCGGGAAGATGAAAGTTGTTACAGAAGTTCTTAAGGTCTGGAGACAGCAGGGACATCGAGTGCTCTTGTTTTCACAGACTCAGCAGATGCTCGACATTCTTGAGAGCTTCTTGGTTTCTACGGGATATAGTTACCGGAGGATGGATGGCCTTACGCCGGTTAAACAGAGAATGGCGTTGATCGATGAATTCAATAACTCGGTTGATGTCTTCGTGTTCATTCTGACTACCAAGGTAGGTGGGTTGGGGACGAACTTGACCGGTGCAAACCGGGTCATCATCTTCGACCCTGATTGGAACCCCTCGAACGATATGCAGGTAACGTTTGCTTGAATCGAAACTTTTGATATTTCAAACATCCATATGAAGTTAAAATACTCGATTATCTGCTCGTGTGTGTGACAGGCTAGAGAGCGTGCTTGGCGTATCGGTCAGAAAAAGGATGTTACGGTTTACAGATTGATCACTCGAGGGACGATAGAGGAGAAGGTATATCATCGACAGATTTACAAGCACTTCCTTACCAATAAGATCCTGAAGAATCCACAACAGAGACGATTCTTTAAAGCCCGTGATATGAAAGATTTGTTCGTCCTGAATGACGACGGTGATAGCAATGGCTCAACTGAGACCTCGAATATCTTCAGTCAGCTCGCAGAAGATATAAATATCGTAGGAGCTCAAACCGATAAGGAAAGCAAGCGAGACGTTACAGTCGATGATGGCGGAGAAGGATCATCATCAGGCGATAAAGAGATTGAATCTACGGATAGAGATGAAAATGCCATGGACGAGGAGACGAATATCTTAAAGAATCTCTTCGATGCTCACGGAATCCATGTAAGTTAAATCGATTATTGCTCCCGGAGATAAATTTACACAACAATCCGTCAGTCATTCGCTTGTTTTCCGTGTCTCTATTGCAGAGTGCCGTGAACCACGACGCGATCGTAAATGCGCACGACGAAGAGAAACTCAGACTCGAACAGCAAGCAACGTTAGTCGCACAGAGAGCAGCGGAGGCATTACGTCAATCACGGATGCTCCGTAGTCGCGAAAGCGTCTCGGTGCCGACGTGGACAGGAAGATCGGGCTGTGCAGGTGCCCCGTCATCAGTCCAGACGAGATTCGGATCAACCGTTAACCCTCGGATAACAACACATACTGCTGGCAAGAACAGCATTGGTGCAGGATTGCCTTCAGGCAAAGCTCCATCGTCTGCGGAACTGCTGGCTAGGATCCGGGGAAGTCGGGACCAAGCCATAGCCGTTGGGGCGGGGCTTGAGCTACAGCAGACGCAACCGTCGAGCTCGAACAGCAGAGGGGGCAGGTCATGGCATGAGCCAGGTGGGTTGCAGCCAGAGGTTCTGATAAGGAAGATATGCAGCTTTATGCAGGAACGAGGAGGAGCAACGGACTCGGCCACCATTGTTGATGGTTTTAAGGACAAAGTACCATCAAAGGACCTGCCATTGTTCAAGAATCTCTTGAAGGAAATAGCTACGCTCCACAAAGACCCAAACGGTGCGTATTGGATCCTCAAACCGGACTACAAAGACTGAGTCTAATATTTTTTTTTTTTGGGCATATTCGTATATTATGGCCAATTTTTTTTTTTTTTTAACTGGGGGCATAGGATAGGAGGAAGGAGGAGGCATGTTTTTTTTAATAGGCAAGCACCAACAATCCGGTTCGATTTAAAGAATTTTGATTTGTTTCGGTTATTTTACTATCGATGTATAATTCAATTAGTTTTGATTCGGTTCGATTTAATTGATTTGGTTAATCTTGTTTTAGATTTTTACTCGATAAAATTCTAATTTTTAAATTTTTTTTATCTTGATTGTTTTTGTAGAGTATTTTATTTTTTAAAACGAGTTTCAATTTCAGATTGTGAAATACATTTTATCTTAAACTCGTTTTGAATCCGTGAAAAGTTATTATGATCCGTGCATTCGAATTCGGATAATAAAATTTTATTATCTATAAATTCGGATTTTTAAATCATTTCACGGATATTTTTAGATACCGAATATATATAAAACCATCCAAATTGATCTGTGTCTAACTCTAGATGTAATTTGAGAATCCAAATACAATTTACAAAATATTCCAAATTTAATATAATTTACATAAAAATTATTAAAATATATAATAATCATAATTCGAAACAATTCTTGATAGATTTTAATTTAGAAAAATTATATTAACTCATTTCTTTAATTTTAAAATTTTCAATACATAGAAAATAGAAGCAATGAGCAATTGTTCCTTCGGCCTGGGCTTCATGTTGAGCCTATCTGGGCTTCCCGGGTCATATAAAAGCTTAAATACATCCACGAGAGTCGCCGAAACCCCCAAATTCCGCTACACATAAACCCTAATTCATCAGAAGCTGAAGATCTCTGAGGTATGATTTCGAGCTGATAAATTTCGAAATTCAAATCCGTAGCTTTTCTCCGTATTGATTTTGTTTGGGATTAATCGACTATAGGCTCTCTTGTTGGATTTTGTTTGAGATTAATCGACTTCGATGGCTCTATTGTTGGATTTTGTCGAACAAGAGACGTAAGATTCTCGTAGATTCTAATATCTTCACTTCCGCAGGTGTAAAGACTTGAAATCCACTATGTATCTTCAGTTTTACATCAACGACAACGGTGACAAAGTGTACACCACCAAGGTACTTATTTCAAAATCTCGGTAGAAATTTTGGATATATGCAACTAGAATAGATGATAAATTTCTTGCTTCAGTTCGAAGTCTCAGATCATTGCTATTTTTGAGTATTGATAAGAATGAATAGCTAATAAGAAATCTTCCGGATAGGTTTTGATCTTCAAGTGTTTGTTTTCGCATATATTTTTTGTAATCTTTCAATGAATTTATAAAGTGATTGAAGTTCTAATGGAAGAGGAAATTAAATGTATATTTGCTCAATCATTTACACTCAATCGTTTACTTCCTGCAGAAGGAATCGCCTTTAGGGTTGGCCACTCAGTCTGCTCATCCAGGTGAGACTTAGCCTTACCATATTCATGAATGCATCATCATCATCATCATCATCATCTCTTTATATGTAATGTTCAATCACATCAAAAGGGTATTTTGGGTAGATAAAACCATGTCGAAAACTCAATTTGTTGTGCATTTTACATGTGACCGATGGAATTTAAGGATTAAGTTGTTGATATACCTTTTTGGTTCCAAAATCACACAGCTCGGTTCTCTCCGGATGACAAATTCTCAAGACAAAGAGTGTTACTGAAGAAGAGGTTTGGTCTATTGCCCACTCAGAAACCTGCTCCTAAGTACTGAAAGAATGCAATGTTTTAGATTTTGTTCTTAAGGTTGTTCTGTGCAAAGTATTCAACCTTTTCACCTTTTGTATCTTCCTTACTTATAACTTATAATTAATTTTTACCACCCATTTCATTTGAAATGCTATTAATTATAATTTATAACTTCAAAAATACATTTGAAATGCTATTAATATTATTAATATTTTTAAATTCTTCATGTGATCCATGCAATCTTTATTGAAATTGCTGGAAACCGATTGAAAATATCTAGAAATTATTAAAAATTATTTTCAATTTTGAAATTGTCTCAATATATGTGTTTTAACAAATAAAATGTAATAAACACATATACGATAATAATTATATCATGCTGTTTTCATATTATAAACGTAAAATTATAGTAAATGTTTAATTAAAATATAATTTTATTTTTTTTATTTTCAACACATAAAACATTAAATAAAAACATACAAGAAGCGGGCCTCCTCAGATCCATTGGTCTAAGGCCCTTCCTTATGAACTTTGATCTTCCGCTTCACATCATTACATTACATTGTTTCCCAACCAATAAATAAATAAATAAATAAATACTCTGAATCTGCGAGAAAGCCGATGAAGAACTCGAAATCGGGATCCTCCGGCGGGAAAAAACGCCGGCGAGAAGACGATGAAGAAGAAGAAGGAGGAGGGAATTGTTGTAATGCGGCGGTGACTGAATCTGGAGAAACCTGCGAAGATCAGTGTCTCCCTCTCGGTGAGTTGTTTTTTCATCGGACACTGTCATTCCGTCGTCGCTAACGCTTTCCTTTTCTTGTAAATTTTTGTTCCCCAGAGGATAATCTCACTTTCAGTGATACTTCGGTGGCCTTGCGGATGATGCGAGCTCAGTTCCCACAGATTGATCAGGTTTTCGATGAGTTATTTCTTGTGAATTTGGAAGCATTTCGTTCCTCGGTAATTTAGGGTTTAGGGTTTGAAACATAGTTTTGTATTGTTTTCTTACAGTTTCATAGTTGTCTCTATTTCTTCAGACTTCTATCAAACCATTCATATTACAATCCCAATTATACAGTAGCGTCAACGATAGAACCCAAGTGGACAGAGAATTAGAGGTATTCTCCTTCTCCATAAGGATTGATTGACAAATCTCTCTCTCCTCATTCCCCTTTCGTTTCCATGTTTTGAATATCTTCTCTGTATCATACATTGTATCAGTGCTATAGTTGTTGTGATATCTTCTCTGTATCATACATTGTATCAGTGCTATAGTTGTTGTGATATCTTCTCTGTATCATACATTGTATCAGTGCTATAGTTGTTGATATGCCTCGCCTCATATTTTACAATCTTCCACAGTTAGTTTTTAGGGTTTCTTGTGATTTTTCAATCTCTAATTTTACTACATTATAGATTTTTTTTGGTTAATTGCAGTCTTTACGAAGGGCGAAAGTAGTACGAATTTTCAAACTGAACAGTGGACAAGATGATCATGCAATAATGTTCTTGGATGACTATCTTAACCAGGTTTGTTCTTTACTTCATTTCAAAGGCTCGGAATGTAATCTAAACCGATGAATATTGGGTATTATTCGAGAGAAGAAAAAATCCTCTTTCTGATCATTTTATTATATTAGGTTAATCGTATTGAAGAGAAGAATCAAAAGGGTGTTGAAATTTTCAAATGGTTTAGATTACACGTTCTCGATTCAATATTGGAACCTAGCATTGGACATCATGAACTTGTAAGTGAAATTCATAATGTTTAATTTCTATTTTTAGTTTAAATAGATATCAATATATCTCCATAAGATCATTGCAGTTTTCATTGTTGTCAATGGGGGGAAAAGTGAAAGACGATCATATCACTCTTTTAATTAACACAGGCCTTCTTGTAAGTGAAAAAAAGACTTTCCTTTTTTACCTTTCTACTTACCAGCCTCGTCTAATTTTATTATATCGATTTGTACTCTTCAGACCCGTCAACTTATTGATCCCGAGATGTATTGGTTTGCCATTCCCAATATCGGTAGACTGCTGAAGGGTCTTTCTCAGGTATGTATGATCAAGGTACTTCTGTATGTATGTATGTATGTATGTATGTATGTATGTATGTATGTATGTATGTATGTGTAGGGTTGATTTAGATGCGGAAACATGTTTTATCAACCCGATTATAGATCTAGTCATGTTTAACGATTAGTTTTCTCGGATTTCAACGACGAACACAATATAGAAACGATTTCATAGTACCTGTAGCGTTGAACGTGTGAATATCGGATACAAGACTTGATAATACAAGTCCTTTACGGGTATCCACGCCGAGATCGGATCTAATTTGTGCGGAATTCAAGAAGAACGAAAAAAAAACTGTTTTTCGTTCTTCGTTCTTTTCTTCTGACGGCTATTAAGGTTTAGATTTTGTGTTTTTGGGTAATCTGTTAACGAAAACTCGTTTTCGTTTATTTATAATTATTAACTTTTAATAATTACGACTTAAACCCAAACTATTAAAAATATTACATGTATGCTCTATTAACTCTTGGTGAATCCTGTGATGATTAGGGTAGAAAGGAAGTGATTTGGTTATTGAAACGCAAGAGACATAAAGAAATGTTCTTGTCTGAACTCGAGAAGAAGCGGCTTCGATTCTCTCCTTTGGACATGAGATTTCACTTACGTGATCTCATTGGCTCCGGCCATTTGAAAACTGTTCAGACAACTTCTGGTTTAGTTGTTAGGGTTTCAAGGGACTAAAGGGTAATCTCACAATAAGGTATGTTGGCTTATACACTTGACAACAAATTCAATGCCTCCTTAATCAATCAATTATAAGGACACCATTGTCAACAATATTTACAGGTGACAAGAAGCCTAAACGGGAAAAAAAAGGTATATAAAATATCAATTTTTTTTAGTATTAAACTTTGTATAATTGTTTCATATAGCATTAGGGTTCATGCAATATTTAAAGATCTTTTTTTTACCCTTTTTTTTTCTTCCAATTGATTGTCGTATGAAATAATATACTTATAATATGTGTTTTTAATATATTAATTTATTTATGTTTCTTGTGTGCTAAAGCTTCTTCTGTCATTCTGTTGGTTGGTAGTAAGATAATCATTCCTCTTTTATAATTTATTATAGATTTTATCTTATTTATATATTATTATGGTATGGATTTTGGAGATTTTTCGAATTTTTTAAATTTAACGAGATAATTGAAAAGAAGTGGAAGAGGTTTTCGTGTATGATTAAGGAATTAATTTCGAGTTAATTTAAATATTCCGACATCCTTTTAACGATTTATAATTGCCATGGTTTCATCTGTGTCTCCTCCTCCGACAAGGTTGAAATATGTTTTTCTTTGGAAATACCCAAAGTGATTAAAAGGTTAATTAATTAATGAATTAATTAATTAATGCAAAACACAAAGAGAGAATCTTTGGGGACCCCATTAAAGAATTTTTTCTTCATTTCATTATTTTTTAGTTTCTTCAGTTGGAACATAGCTTTCAATTCCAATATCCAATCTTAATTTATATATCCTTTTAATTATGTTACGAATTTTTATACAATTTATTATAAATTTATGTATATGATTTGTAAATCGCAGATGAATGGTAATAATAATTGTAAATTCTCACTGTTATATAAAAATATATATATCCTACTCTATTTATATGCTTTTTTTTAAGTTCATAAATTTTAGTAATAACCATGACACTAATCATTGTATATATAGTGTATACATTCATAAATACGTGTTCGTGTGTATGATATGATTAACATATATATATATAAATGGACCCATCAATTATTTTTCTATAGTTTAGGGGGCTATGGACCACCAATAAATAAATATATATATATATAATATATATAGGAATTGGACGCAGGAACATTGCGGCGCCAAATTAAGAAAATAATAAAATAAAGAAGAAAAGGAAATGTGTAGGGAGTTTCATGGGGACACGCTTCTTCAACCCTCCCAATCATGAGAATGTATTAACACATTATACATGCATCATGCATACACATCTACTTACATACATACATATTTCATTTCTAGATGAAAACGATACACAATAATCGAAAATTCAAAGAAAAATAACGCTATTTTAATCAATTATAAACAAAAGGGAAAAATGTCACAAAAATGTAATTTTTGTTTTGTTATATGATGTTTTAAAAAAATCATTAAATATAACAATTTTCAACAATAATATATTTTTAGGAAAAAACAAATTAATATGCAATTCATTAAATAAAGTACTTCGATTATTTTCTGTATTTTTTTCGAAAGTGTAAAAAGTTTAAACAACATTTTTAGTACTCTAAACACAAAATGAAAACAAAAACCAGAACACAGACGTCCCCAGTACCCAAATCTCAAGGATCAGTTAGCCTAAAATTTAATTAGAATGTAAATAATAATGATAATAATAATAATAATAATATTATTATTATTATTATTATTATCATTATTATTATTATCATTATTACTTCAAAATGAATCATTGAATCATGAACTCTAACATCAATCGAAATGTGACAATGTGTCCGTCCTACCGATGTACATATATTTGCCATATCTACATTTTTATTTAAATTTAATAAAATTTAAATTATATACATATATAATTTAAGATAAACACATATATTTTCATAACAAATATATCTATCTACATATATAATTACAGATAAACACATATCTATCTATCTATATATATATAGTGTGTCGCGAGTTATGGTGTTGAGAAGAAGATATAAATATTATTTATATTTTTTAAAATATTAATGTGGTAAATAATTTTTTAATTATTTTGACGTGGTGAGTGATTTTACATCAATGTTGAATATGTCAGCAGATTTTGACAAAAAATTCAAACTAGTTAACGAAATGAAGAGTCGTGGGTTTGAAAGAAATTTTAATAATTTTAATAATATTCTATAAATAAAATAATAATTCATATATAATTATGACAAACTTAATTCATTTATGATGTATTATTTTAAAATAAATTTATGTATTATTAAAAGATTCTAAAAATTTTATTTGGAATAGGTTTCTTTTGCAATGTTGATTAGAGAAATCTAGAAAAAGATATAAATACAATCCAAAAAATAGAAAATAATTCTCAATCAGTTTTATATGGTTTTTCTATCTTAACCACTTCTCTTTAGTTTCCGATTTTTTTTATGAACACTTTTTTCTTATTTAGGTACCAATATTTATTATGACCCTTGTTTCTTTTGAAAAAAAATCCTCTTTAGTTTAATATACAATTGATATTTTACCAAATAAATCGACATAATATATAAATACTTTTATTTATTTATTTTGTAAAAAGTTCTATTATACTATATTGATTAACAAACAATCGTTATCTTTGAAAAGAAGTAATAAACAAAGGTTTGTTAAAATGATTAATTCGTATAATGCATATCCAACATAGTTATCGTTTTATGTTTTTTTAGGTTTATTATTTCGTGACGCAATATTAAAAAAACAAATTGATTATCCTAACTTTTTCATCTTTTGAGGGTTTAAGGAAAAAGGTACTAATAATAAATAATAATAAAAAGTTTTTTTCAAAGAAGATTCGATTTATTGAATTTATAAAACAAGATGTCTCACTTTATTCTGACTGTGAAATTAAATTGCTGAATATACGAACCTTCATCAGATTGGATACGTTACTTGACCATTAAATTTCACTTCATATTTCCCTCATATTCCGCATATATATATATATATTTCAAAAATCCCTTATAAATTTTGTAGGGAATTTCGAATGATTCATATCTAAAAGGTTTAGAAATTCTTTTATAGATATGTAAGTTTGCGGATGAACATTTACTTTTTAATTCATTAGTAATTTTTTAATAAATAATATAATATAGTTGACAAATATATATCACTAAAAATTTAAAGTTAATTCTCACATGTTTGAGTTAAAATACAATCTAATTGTATTTGATATTATAATGATAATGTACGTATCTATACAATACCTTTACATATCAAACTTTGTATATAATTAACACTTACACGAAAATTTTCCGTCCTAAATATTAAATTCAACTAACATTCAAAAAATATTTTGTAATTGTTGCCCTATTTACATTGTAAAAAAATGAATGTTAGATATTTCGGATCAATAAACATAAAAGTGTATACTTTTTTGTCAAGTATTAGAAATATTTTTATTTATCCAAATATTAGATTTAGTTCGAGTTTATATTTCCAGTTAAAAGGTTTTTTTAAATAAATGTGCATAAATTAAATATGAATCCATTAAACATAAAAAAAAAAAGATCGATAAAAAAATATTTTTTTGATAATACAAAATCTGTATAAATAATCAACATAACTGATTCAACTAAAACACTAGACCTGATTTCCACTATTTAACAACATATGCACTAATGACATATATCGATATCATGTATGAATGTGTGTATATACGGCTGTTGTATTTTTATGTTATTGTACATGTATATATATATATAGATATATATTTTTTACATAAAATCAAAAGGAAAGTTATTTTTACTATATTTACATTAATGTTATAATTTATTAAAAATTATTATTACTATTACTAATAATATTAGTACATATGATTTGTTTATTTGAATGGATTGTTTGATAAAATACTTTCGTTTAATTAAAGTTATATTAATAAATAATTATATAAAAGAATATTGTTTTATTTATTTCAGAAAAACTTATAAAAAATCTCCAACAAATATTATATTGACAAATATTATTTTGGTTAAAGCTTAAATATTATGTGTTGGAATTTCAATCCCCATCGTTCTTAATGCATCTAGAAGTTCCGTGATACATAGGGATATGAGTGACGTTGATTCCTAGATAGAGGATTTAGGCTTACGCCAAGTCATTTCCGTTCATAGAGGTCGAGTTCCGATCCGACATTAGAGGTTGAATTCCCCACCGTTCGTCATGCATCTAGAAGTTCCGCGCTACATCGAGAGATGAGTGACGCAATCACAATCGAGGGTATGAGATGCTTATTACTTGTAGATAACAATTTCCCACGTTTCTAAGTTATCAAACCGAATCTTTTGATGTTTTATTTACATATTATTATTTCTTTTTATTTTAAGTTTATAATATACGAAATTGACATAAAGTCTTAAAATTATGGGTTGTCTCGTGAGTCATCGTTTTGATTAGGAGAGAGAGAGTATGTATCATTTTCTTTTCATTGTTTTCGAACTATTTTTTTAATTTAAAATTTAAATTTTATTGGTTAAATATTAAGTTTTACAAAATAAACGAGTAGAAAGAATAAAAACTAATAAACGAGTAGAAAGATCGAAAACTAATTGAAATAATTCAAAAGGAAAAATTTCAAACACCACAATTAAAAAATCGAAGGAGTTGAACTTTTTGTTAATTTTTTATACTCTAAAACTGATCCCCATTTATAATAATTGAAATATTTGGTGGCTTGTTTATGTTGCATGCATGCATTAATACATGCATATATATATATATATATACAACAATATATTTATTTTTATAGCATATTTAATCTCTTTATATATATATATATATATTATGGATAACATCGAGTAAATTCTGAAATATTTTGGTGGGTTGTTTCATGTTTCAACTTATACTAATTATTAATAAATAAAAAAATTGAACTAATTAGATTATATTATTCGTCACTTCAATCATTAATGTCATATCATTGCGAAATACGGAGAAAATTGTAAACATGGTTGGGAGAAATAAAGAGATCATTTCTATCATTTCAAAAATAATAGATGTATTTATATGGTCATTAATTCAATCATTTCAAATTTAATTTCAAAATTTAAAGGCTTCGAATGATAAAATAAATAAAAAGTTGGGCATGGCTTCGTTTCTCTAGGTTGGATAGTGTGGATCTTTCCAAAACTCTTTCAGTCTTTTGGACTTTAATTTGCACACCAAAATAAGAAAATAATTAATGTGAAATATGAGTTTGGATTTAACTAATCCAAAAAATTAGTTTAAGAATTTAGAGTTGTTCAGCACTATATATACGAGTCTAAAAAGTTCATGTCCTAACTGATGTGAGATAAATTAATCATAATATTATCTCTCACGTCCTGTCTCAATTGGAGTGTGGATATCGTAATCGGCGGCCCAACATCGATATATTCAAATCGGAACGAACATGATATCATGTCAAATATGGCCTTGAGCCTAACTAATCACAAAAGTTAGTTCAAGAGTTCAGGTTATCCAATACCATATATATGAATCCAAAGTTCTTGTCATAATCGATGTGAGACAATTTATCATAACAAATAAGAAAGGGCCACCGTTTGGAATTGAAATTTTTAATTTAAATTGAAATGAATCGGACCTTATAGATTTTTTGGTATATATAAAAAATTTTGGTGTGTTTTTCAGCCGTTAAATTAAATCAGTTTGGTATTTGGATTTGACACAAATTTATACTCGTCTCTAACTCGAAATTTCTTTATAACTCATGAAATACTTGTAGAAGACAACTTAGCATATAATCGAATCTTAAAGATCAATTATATAAAACAGTACTCGTTTATTTACTTGTCAATCTTTAAGTACACTTGTTAGTCTTTACAATGCACCAAAGATCTCCACGGATAACTCCCTCTGAGTTAGACGTAAATACAACCTCTACTGTTTTTCTCCACTCAGTACAATATCTATCTAAATACACTTAAAACATTAGAACTCTCATTCTCTCTATTTTTCATACTTCTCAGATATCACACAGATCCGTTAACCCTCTTTTTTTTCAGGTTAACTTATCTATCTTCCACTCGGCTCAACTAACCTCCCGGTTCTCCAGCCGCACCATCTTGCTGATTTTTCTTCAACATTGACTCTGCTAGATCCAAACTTGACTCCACCCTCTTCTCCTTAATCTTCTCATTGACTTCCTTCAATATCTCCTCACTTGAATTTATGCTCCTTGAATGTCTCAACCACCTGAATTAACAAATATACTCTATGATCCTATTTTTATTGCATTAACAACTCATTTGATACGAACAATGATTTTTTCTTTTGATTCTATCATTCTTTTCTTGAGCATTTAGGTGTTTTTCTTCATGATCGGAATTTGAGATGATTTTTTTCTTCAATCAACATTTAAACAGTATTTTTGTATCTTTTGGTCTCGTGCCCTAATGCTCTAAAGATGATTGGTATGAAAGTCACTCTATCATCATACATTTCTCAACACTCCAACCAAATGAGCATTTTTCACCCTTTAGTTCAACGCTAGATTAGAAATGTCAATCTTATTATGAAAAATCAATTCCCACCTCGCGATAAAATCTAAATTATTTTGTCGAATTGTCTTCTATTGTTTATTGATGCAAAACACATCATATTACTTAAGAGATATGATAAATAATTAAATATTACATCAATATTTATCGAATCAAATATGATTTCGTTAACATAACATCTTAAATTGTAAAATCAGATAAATTATTATAAACAATTTTTTTAGTTATCCAATCGATTTGATGAAATTTCTTTGGTTATATCTTTTCTTATTATTAAGTATCCAAAAGACGAGATCTCTCTCTTTCATTTCTTGCCTTTATGTATTATTTATAGAAAAAAACAAAAAAAAAATCGAAAACAAAATTATGGAGGCGTGGGGAGTGACACGTGGCAGTCCGTCATCGTCCAAGCGTCGACAGTTCTTCTTTTCATCAGCTCGGGCCTGGTTGGCCTTTTCAACATCATTTTCACATGTCCTACATTACCATCATTGTATTTGTATGTATTCATATATGTATATATATATATATATATATATATTGTTCTGGAAGAGAATGTATTAACTTACAAAATAAAATTTGGAATTTAAAAATAAAAGACGCATTATATTTTCATTTATTAGTTGAATTAATCTATTTTATTTTTTATTTTTCCTATTCATATTTATTGTGATAGTCTTTTAGATTAGAGTTTTGAAAAAAAAAATCTAAAGGATTATCCACTTATTTAATAAGATATGAGTCTTTTTTTTTTAGACATAAACATGAATATTTTTTTTACTTTAAATGTTGTTATATAAAATAAACAATAAGAAATCGAAAAAAATCATTATTGGGTGTAGCTCATGACATTATAACAATTTTCAATCTATTTTATTTGAATTGATTTTTTTTATCTATGTACCAATTAGTTGGCGTACGAGTTTTTTTGTCTGCATGAAAAGCTGTAGTGACCTTTTTAGATCTCAAACATATATATAAATAATTTAAATATTTATAAAATATCAATCAATATATATCCTATACATAAAAAATATAGATATACCATATCCATTTTATAAAAAACATATAATTTTAGAAATTGTAATTAATTAATTAATTAATTAAGTAATTATAGATAATTAATTCAAAATCGCGTACAATAATTAAAAACCAAGGATCGTGGAGATAGAGGAGAGGCGAAATTATTGGCTTACGACAAGAGAATGTTAAATCCGTCACTCTTTCTCCAATCAAAGACAAACACACAAATAAAAAAATCTTCCTTAATTGGCAATAAACCCTAACCCTAAAATTCACCATTATATAATCCCATCAATCTCATTCTCAATTATTTGTATAATCCATCCTGATCATCATTAAAAGATATTCATATTTTTTTTTTTGTTTTAGGTGTAATTTACAGATTTAACTATAATTAATTACTCAAATTGTTTTTTTTTTGTTTGTTAAACTTGAAGTTTGTAGCTTTCATACCATTTTTGCAACGTAAAATTGATCACAGTGGTAATAGCATTTTCATAGGTTTTAATTAGAATAATTACAATATTGAAATGTTATAACATTAGTGTAAATCGTTTTCCAAAAATGAAGTTGGATAAAAGGGTTATGTTAAAATTAATCAAACATATTATTCATTCGCATGTGTTTATATATGTATATGTATATATATACACATATATGTACCAATTAATTTCATGGGTATTATTTTATTTAATATATAAGAAATTGCAATATTTTGCCTATTTATATAGGCTAAATTACCAAATCTATATGATAATATAGTAACTATAAAAATTAAATCAATTTTAAATAGACTCATAATACAAAAAAACTGTAGATAGAATGGATTAAAGATTTGTATAATACAATACGACAAAGCTAAGTTGAAAGACTGGAATGGGCACACTGCCACGTGCGGTCAAAGAAAATTCATTTTAATTTTGCCAAATCAAATAATTTATGCCAGTTAAAAATTATGTTAAATTGTAAATTGCAATCGTATATAATTTATATATATATACACATAAATATATAAACTTATATAAATATAATAAAATATTACATTAATATATGTGATAAATTATCCAATGTCGGATAGAATATGAATTTTGGACTCATATATATGGTATTGTACAATCCTAAACTGTTGAACTAGTTTTAGGGATTAATTAGATCCAAACTTATATTTGATATTTCATCTCGATTTGAATATACCAATGTTGGGCCCCCGATTACGAATATATATATATATGTGTGTGTGTGTGAGAAAATTTCTAAAGGATTAAGAATGTTGAAAACAACTTATATAAATCCTAAAGAAGTGTGTGCAATCAAATTAAAATGATCTCTATATGGATTAAAACAATCTAGATGTATGGGGTACAATCGTTTAAATAATGAATATTTAGATTAAAAAAGATTTGGGAATAATTTCATTTTTTTGTATTTATAAAAAAAGAAAGTAGTTTTATGATTATATGTGATTATATGGATGATTTGAATATAATTAGGATCTCTAAATATTAAAAAGGATCTTTTTCGTCTTTGGAAAGATAATAAAGAGATATTTGGACGAGAAGTACCATATATGTGTACGATATGAGCCTTCTTGTATCTGATAAATTATACTCGCTTTGATATAGTGTTTGCTAGTAATCTCTTGACACGACATAATTCTTCTCTTACAGATCGTTATTGTACAAATATTAAACATATCTTTCGTTATTTACAAATAAAGATTGATTTAGAACGATTTTATCTTAAGGATTTTAAGCATGAGGTGTAAGTTATTTATCAAATCCCCATACAAACTCGATAACATAATGGCATTCTAAAAAATAAACATTTGTTACGACATCTTCAGTTTTGAGTAAGAGACGATTGTTTCAATTTGGAAAGTCTATCTTATAAATTTAACCAAAGCAACATGTTTAGGTTTACAAAATTTAAATCATGTTACCTTAGATTTAAATTCTTATTAGACAAAATTAATAATTGCCTACAAGAATTGAAAAGTTTGGAAGAAATTCCAATATATTCATGTCATAAATGTGAATGTAACTTTGAGATAAAATTAAATGATAAACAAAATATAGGCATCTATTAAATATTTTAATGGGTTTGAATGGTTGCTAAGAAAGCAAATCTTACATATGGTTCCCCTACCTTTTCTTTCCAAGGCTTTTAATATTGTAGTACAAAATAATCAACAAAGAAATAATAAAGTTGTTGCCTTCCAAACAACATTATCTAACCCTAACACATATTCTATAAAACATCAAACCTTTAACCCTAGATGATATAAATCAAAATTTCCATAAAATGGACCCATACAATATTTCCGGTCCTAATTATATTCATAACAAAGTGTTACAAATTATATAAAACCTTTGCTCCAGGTATTTCTCGTCCTAGATATTTTTATCATTCACATTCTTAAGCTTAATGTTTGTCTTCAAGATTTATTGGCTTGTACCTTTTATTCTTTCAGTCAACAACACAATACAATTTCTGCATTGTTTGGATTACTAACATCTACTTAGCTAAATCAAGTTCTATCTCACACTATTATGGTTCAATGCGATAATATTAATTAGATCCGATAATGACCGTGAGTTTAAATTTAAATTTTTACTTGCAATTGCGGACAAAGAGATTTTTCATTTTTAGTCTTTTTATTACACTTACAATATAATTATACTGTGGAACATAAACATCAACATTTCCTGAATGGAGCTAGGGCTTTCTTGTTTTAATATTACTTTAGTATATTGGTGAGAGTGTGTCTTTATTGCAACCTACTTAATCAACAATTACGTTATGTTCTTCTTAAAATAATATACATATAATTCATTTGTTTTCTATACAAAACTTAACCATTCTTATAAATCTTTCTTTAAGATTTTATAATGTAACTGAACCCAAAAAAATTTGTGAAAGTTTCAAATATAAACATTGGAAAAAAGGCCATAAAACTGAATTTAATGCTTTGCTTAATAATAATGGATTGCTTGTTATCTTCTTCACAATGAAAAGTCAATAAAATGAAAATGGATTTATAAAATAAAATATCATGCAGATGAAACCATAAATAGGTATAAAGCTAGATTAATAACAAATGGATATACACAATAGAGAGCATTGATTACATTGATACTTTTAGTCCTATTGTAAAAATGGTCATTGTTTATTCTATCACTAGTTACTATTAAAAACTTGGTTTTATATCAAATGGATATAACTAATTCATTCTTGACGAGGATATTTGCCTTCAGTATATTCTACACGTGAAAGGGAGTTCAATGGTCAACAAGTTAAACAAGTCACTTTATGACTTGAAACAAGCTTCACGCCGATGGATCACAATTTTCTCATATGTTTTGCTTCAGTCAGGTTTTTACCAATCCTCCTCTAATCAGTCATTATTTGTTAAACAATAAGTGACATATTTCATTGGTTTAGTGGTTATGTAGATGATATCCTTAATTTTTTTCGTTATAATTAAAATTTTGTAGATAGTTTAAAACATACATTACAAAGTAATATTAAAATAAAAGACTTAGGACAATGAAAATATTTTTAGGTTAGAAATATGTAGGTCTGCTTCCGTCATCTTTATTTCTCAGAAAAAGTATACTCCAGAATTCCTTGAAGAATTTTGTTATTTAATGTATAAACTAGGGTTGGATATTATGGTTCGGGTTTTACAAACCGAACCGAATTATAGTATTTCGCTTCGGTTTGGATATACTTAAAATATTCAATCGAGTATGAATATGTAAAACCCGTTAGATTTGGTTCAGTTCGGATAATCACTACAAAAAAAACAACAGCTTTCCAACGGACATATCCGTTGGAAAGCGCCAAAATTTCGTTGGAAACAGCCGTTTCCAACGGACGCCAACGGATTTCGTTCCGTTGCGAAATGTTCGTTGCAAATGCCGATCCGTTGCAATTCGCGACGGCGTGTCAACGGATAAAATCCGTTAGAAATTTGTAACGGAATGGCAACGGATTAAGCCGTTGGAAAGTCAGTAACGGACGCCCGTTAGCAGACGTTGTGACGGATCACCGTTGCAATACTTCAACGGAAGGCCGTTGGAAGACAACGGTTGTCCGTTGCAAAATTAGGCGGGGAAAATCATTTTTTGCAACGGATATCCGTTGCCATGTGGCGGGAGACTGCAACAGACGGCTGTTGCAAACTGGCGGGAAAGATTTGACGGGAAAAGGTTTCCAATGGAAGCCTGTTAACTAGGTCAACGGATGTCCGTTACAAACTGGTGGGAAACGATTTGGCGGGAACTGGTGAGAAACGATTTGGCGGGAAACACTGCGCAACGTAAGACCGTTAGCATTGCCAACGGATGCCCGTTGGAAAATTTGAAAAAAAAAATAAAAAAATAACAATATTTTTAAAACTAAATAAAAAGTTTTTAACTAAAATATTAAATTATCCACAAAAAACTAAAACTAAAACTACGTTACTCTACCCTATTACATATCGTTTAAATCGGTGGGCTCGATATCGTCTCCGTGATCGCCATCACGTCTAGATGGCGTTGCATCTGAATCGGGAACCGGTTCTTGCTGCGACGTTTATCCCCTCCCTTGGCCCGACATCAACTCGATGACGCTCTCAAGGTGCTGCACTTTGGCTGCAAATTCTCGAAGTTATGATTCGAGTTCTTCGATCCGCCGTTGTTGCAAAAAACTCTCTTGCACCGATGGAGGTACCGACGTGACGTCCTCGAGTATGTCCTTTTGAAGCGCTCCGAGACCGTACAGAC